>JASKMD010000024.1:5142713-5223659 GCA_030144725.1 Haematococcus lacustris | reverse complement strand
AATTGAGGTCAAGGCTCGCACTTTTCCCGTAATTTTGACCAAGGCTCGCACTTTTTCAGTAATTATGACAAGGCTCGCACTTTTCCCGTAATTGTTGCAAGGCGCGCACTTTTTCTCATTTCTCACTCCGGCCTGAGTTTGGTTCGAGTCCCAAGCTCTTGTCCCCAATCTTCATCGTAGTCTCAGCCCGATAGCACATACACGGTCAACAGCACCGATGATGTGGACGAAGAAGTGGATGACCGAGGTAACCGCGTTGACCATGGTAACCGCGTTGACCCGCATTGACCTAACTTTGCATCTTGCTCCGCAGGTTCCTCAATCGCCCAGCCTAACAATGCATCCCAGTGACTTGTGACTTGCACACAATTGTGGCAGCAGGATCCATTTCAGCTCAGTCGCGCAATCCAAGCCAAACACCGACATTCAGTCGTCGCAGAAAGCTTTGCTGATGCGACAATGGAGCTCTTGGGCTCCGCGTTTTGGAGTCTTTAACGGGTGGGCCTTGCAAAGCCACGCAGATGCTTAGCCTGAATTTTGCCAGTTTTCAGCTTGCCTAGCAGACCCTTGCATATTGCCCCTGCCTGTCATAATTTACCTAGCTGCTGCCCTGGTCACATGCTTCACCCCGGCTGCCCTGCCACTGCTGCCCTGCTGCTGTTGCCCTGCTGCTGCTGCCCTGCTGCTGTTGCTGCTGCCCTGCTGCTGCCCTGCTGCTGCTGCTGCCCTGCTGCTGCCTTGCTGCTGCTGCTGCTGCCCTGCTGCTGATGCTGCTGCTGCCCTGCTGCTGCTGCTGCCCTGCTGCTGCTGCCCTGCTGCTGCTGCTGCCCTGCTGCTGCTGCTGCCCTGCTGCTGCTGGCCCTGCTGCTGCTGCTGCCCTGCTGCTGCTGCCCTGCTGCTGCTGCTGCCCTGCTGCTGCTGCCGCCCTGCTGCTGCTGCCGCCCTGCTGTTGCTGCCCTGCTGCTGCCCTGCTACTGCTGCTGCTGCCTTGCTGCTGCTGCCCTGCTGCCCTGCTGCTGCCCTGCAGCTGCTGCTGCTGCCCTGCTGCTGCCTTACTGCTGCTGCCCTGCTGCTGCTGCCCTGCTGCTGCTGCTGCCCTGCTGCTGCTGCTGCTGCCCTGTTGCTGCTGCCCCTGCTGCCCTGGCTGCTGCTACTGCTGCTGCCCTGCTGCTGCTACTGCTGCTGCCCTCCAGGCCCACCCGGACGCGTCATGTTGCCCTAGCTGCCGCCCATGACGTGGTGCCGCGCCCCAGTTGCTGCCGACTGCTGGACGTTGTTACCCCTGCCTACAGCCCCTCATTGCCTAGGCGCATATGGCTTCTGCTAGGCGCGTCATGTTGCTCTAGCTGCCGCCCATGCCTCACCATGCTGCTCGACCTGCTCCCTATTTTGTATTTGCTCGACGCTCAATTGCCCTGGGCAGCAACTGCTCCCGCCAATGCTGTCGCCAATGTATTGCTGTCGCCAATGTTGTCGCCAGTCGCACGTATTGTGCAGATTGCTTCAACTGGACGTAATCTGTCGTTATTTGTGTAAGAAGATTGCGTGTGGCAGGGTTAGAGCATTGCGTGGTTTTTAAGTTCTAGGTTGTTGATTGGTTGAGAGTTCAATGTGGTGCGCGTTTTTTTATCATTCCTGTAAAAGCTGTAATTGTGATAATCAACCCCGTAATAGCCCTCTCACGTCCCGACGTCTGTATAATATGATATTTACGGGTATATAACGATTTGTGATTTTCTCGTAATGGAAAGGGATATACTGAGTAGGCCGTGCACAGCAAAGCGTCAAAGTTTGTAATTCAAATTTGAGCCTTTGTGGGCCATGCAAGTCATCGCTGCGAAAGCCCGCGTCGCTTAAGCTGCTCTACATGAGCATGCGCGTCGGCAGCAGCAGTCGGATATGAAAACGAGTGCGCTAATGTGGCACGGAGGCAGTTGGCAGGTGGCGGTTGGGAGAGGTGGCCACTAACACACGGTAACTATGTCTCGTGTGTCACCGCTTGCGCTTGGCAGCTGTCTGGGGCTGCCCCAACCCAGCAGATGTGGTACGCTTGCGGAGCGTGCAGCCAGGAGCCGGCGCTTGAGCCATAGCAGCCTGCCCCTCGGTGGCGATTGCAGCTAGCGCCAACTGATACATGGTGGCCGAAATCAGGTGATGCAGGCCGGCTCTCTGCCCCACGAGCTCCGGCCCTGCTGCTGGGGTGGCTATGCAGATTACGCGGACTACGATTACGCGGACCACGGCCCTGCTGCTGGGGTGGCTATGCAGATTACGAGGCCATGCAGATTACGCGGACTAACTCGCGGCTGCCAATGTGATAGATGCTATTGAAAACGGTGCAGTATTGAGAGAGAACCTGCATGCACATTTCCAACCCCCATGTTGGGAACACCTGACTACAACTCATGCTTTATTTTGGTGTTGCATGAGGGCTGTAGGGATTTAAAACTTGCAAGTCCGGTGCCTGGCCCGGTGAGACACCCTGTTTCCCCTGTTACATTTGATTACCAGGGGTCAGTTTCCTGTCATTTCCTGTTAGTTGGGGACACCTGACTTCAGGCCGGCATGGTCTTTGCACGAAGTTTTGGAGGCTCGTGACATGCCGCGTCGCGATTGGTCTCTTTTCAATAGCAGCGAGGATTGCAGCGCGGACGAGTTCAAGCATTGCAGACGATGTCACAGCTTAACAGCTCAACACAGCTGTCAGGCTGGCCTTGCGTGGCCCTGGCGCACGACCCAAAGAGGCGAGCCGGCTGACTGAAGAGGGGGCCGATGTGCAATGACCGTGAGCTGCTGCTGATTGAGCGAATGGGATCCTGCCGGCACGGATACAATGCCACGCAGATGCAACAACCCTGCCGTAATTTGTCGCTGATTTACTGCTGTATGCGCCTGGCAACTTCCTCATCTGCCTATTGTGCCACCCACCTCTGCCCCTGTGCCCTGGACCCTGCCAGCGACAGAGTTGTGCCTTGCCTGACCTTCCTGTCCTTGCCTCTGTGCTGTCCACTTGCCAGAGGAAACTACCTGGTGGCAGCAGTAGACCTGCAGGCGGGGGACCAGCTGCTGCTGTCCCCCTCATTCTTGACAGCAGTGCTGCCAAGCCACCGCAAGCGCGTGTGCAGCGCTTGCCTAAGGGACGTGCGCCAGCGGCCTGAGCCTGCACTGCAGTGAGCAAGGCAGCAGGCAGCAGACAGCATCATGGGATAAGCCCCTCCCCCTCCCCCTCCCCCTCCCCCCTCCCCCTCCCCTCCCCCTCCCCCTCCCCCCTCCCCCTCCCCCTCCCCCTCCCCCCTCCCCCTCCCCCTCCCCCTCCCCCTCCCCCTCCCCCCTCCCCCTCCCCCTCCCCCTCCCCCTCCCCCTCCCCCTCCCCCCCTCCCCCTCCCCCTCCCCCTCCCCCTCCCCCTCCCCCCTCCCCCCTCCCCCTCCCCCTCCCCCCTCCCCCTCTCCCCCTCCCCCTCCCCCCTCCCCCATAAAATTGATTAGTGGGGCCCGCTGTTGCGGCCGTTGATCAGGCTCCCCGGGGCACACTGCTCTGCTGTCACTGCCCCTGTGCTGCTCCTGCTGCTCCTGTTGCCCCGGCTCCTCCCCTGTTGTGCCTGTAGGTGGATGCTCCGCCTGCTACTACTGCTCAGCCTCATGTCAGGCAGCCCACTGGCAGGGGGAAAGGGGGCGACAGGGTCTGGCTGACCCCCTGCCTGGCCCCCTGCCTCCCGTGGTGGCTACCCTCAGGGAGGAGGCCCCAGGGGGGCAGTGTGGGGAGCCAGGGAGTGAGGCCCCTCTATGGGAGCATGACTGCCACCTAGGCCAGGGGCAGGGGCAGGGGGACAGGGAGGCCTGGGAAGCTGCTCAGCAGCTGCTGCCCTCCTCCAGCCAGCCCCTGCAGGTGCCACACGCAGCAGCAACAGCAGCAGCAGCAGCCGCAGGGTCCAGCTGTAGGGTGGCGGCAGCAGATGCCATGCCCCCTGCATGTGTCCACACCGTACCTCACTCCCTTTTGTGTAACGTGTACCGCCAGTTTGCATCCTTCAAGTTGGACGGGGACATGCAGGCTATCCTGATGATGGTGCTGGAAGCAGTGGCCTACAGCACTGCCCTGGGGGCGGAGGGGCCCCCCCTCCCCCCTCTGGCCCCTCTGGCCCCCCCAGCGCCCCCCTGCCCCCCAGCCTGCACCTTCCCCCTCATGCGGCAGCTTGCCACCCAGCCACAGCAAACTGCCTTGATGCCAGCCCCACAGCAGGCCGCTGTCAGCGCTGGTGACCCTGGGCAGGCAGCCGCACCGGCGCCTCCCCCCACCCCCCCCCGCCCCGGCGCCTCCCCCCACCCCCCCCTGCCGCCTGTCTCACTCAGCCGCCCCAGCGGCCCCCATGCCCCCACCCCCCAGCCCACCCCCCAGCCCAGCCCACAGCTCGGCAGCGCCAGCTGAGGGGGAGCAGCCGGAGCAGGTCATCAGTGAAGGGGCTAGGGGGGGGCGGGGCGGCACTGATGAGCACCCCGGGAAGGCCTTGGGCCAGGCCCCGGGCCCCCTCCTGGAGCAGGTGCTAGGGCTGGAGGGAGGGCAGGCAGGGGGGGGGCAGGGGGCCGGAGGCCAGATGTCACACTTCTTGGCCCTGGTGTCACACTTTCACCAACTTCCTGACTGGGAGGTGGTGGAGTGGCGGCGTGGAGCGCGGTTCCTGGTGGCTGCCATGGCTAAGGCAGGCAAGCGGCTGACTCCTTATGACTCGCCTGCTGCCCTCTCCCCTCCCCTGCCCCCTCCCCCACCCTGCCCCTGCCCCTGCCCCTGCCCCTGCCCCTGCCCCTGCCCCTGCCCCTGCCCCTGCCCCTGCCCCTGCCCCTGCCCCTGCCCCTGCCCCTGCCCCTGCCCCTGCCCCTGCCCTGCCCCTGCCCCTGCCCCTGCCCCTGCCCCTGCCCCTGCCCCTCACCGTGTTGAAGCCAGCTGTGTAGCTCCATGCTCCGCTGCTTCCCCTGCAGGCTGGGCCGGCCCCTTGCCTAGTGAGGAGCTGGTGCTGGGCCTGGTGGGCAGGGTGCTGGCCAACAGCTTTGGGGTGTGGGCCGCACCGCACTGCCGCCTGCTGCCCCAACAACTGTGTGACCCTGCCACTCACACAGCAGCAGCAGCAGCAGCAGCAGCACCGGCACCAGCAACCACCCCACTACTCTTGACGCAAGCTGACGCAGCGGCAGCAGCAGCAACAGCAGCAGCAAAGGAAGCAGAGGCAGCAGCAGCAGCAGCAGCAGCAAAGGAAGCAGGGGCAGCAGCAGCAGCAGCAGCAGTTGCACACCGGCCATGCCCTAATGCCAGTGTCTCCAATGGCATCAGGGAGGGGGCTGAGCCCCCCCCCCTCATACCTCCAGGACTGCATCCCCTCCTGGCTGCTGGCACCCCCATTCTCCCCCCACTCGTCCCCCCTCCACCCCTCCCCCTTCACCCCACTCCCCTTGCACCAGTCACCACCCCTCCCAACCCCATGCCCACCCCCACCCCTGACGCCGCCAAGCCCACAGCCGGGATCACTGCCAGGGGGGGTGTGGCCCTGCAGCTGCAACAGCCCGGCCTCAGCTCCTCACACCCCAACACCAACACCCCCAGCAGCGGGCGTGGGCAGCAGCAGCAGCAGTGGCGGGGGGAGGCGAGGTACCCGGCGCGGAGGGGATGAGATGATTGGACGCCAGGTCTTCCTGCCCCTCTCCCTCATCAACCACTCCTGCAGGTGGGCAGGGGGGGGTGCTGGGTGGGGCGGGGACGGCAGTGGGAGTGGGACCCAGGGGGGGGGCGGGCGTGGGATGGGGATGGTATGAGGAGGATGTGTGTAGCAGTGTTTTGTTCATTCTTTTCGCCCTTATGCATGATTTATAGTTCAAACTGTCATGGCACAGATTCATACCCTAGAATTAATACCTCGACCTTACCTAAGACAAGTCGCAGCGATGATAACGCCAGCACTTCACGCTAATATACGCAAACCCGCAGCTTATAAGTCATTTGTTTACAGCGCGATGCGCGGTAGTGCAGCTGACGAAGCGATCATTTTACAGCGCAAGGCGAGCTCTAAAACATGGCATTTCATAGCGAACGCTGTGTATAGCGCGAAAGGAAAACACTGGTGTGTGATCGTTTAGATGTGGACGGTGAGGGTGAGGGTGCAGGCATGGTGGGGTTTCTTCCCATCTTGTTGCCTGCCTCCATCTGAACCTCAACCCTGACCTCTCTGCCTCTCTGCCTGTGTGCGGCCTCTGATGAGCACCAGTCCCAACTGTGAGGTGGACATGGATGGTGGTCACGGCTGGGTCACCGCCACTGGCCACATCCCCAGCGGCACCGCGCTCAGCATCACCTACATCGATCTGGAGCAGCCTAGGAGCGCTCGGCGCGCCCTATTGCGCAAACTCTACTCCTTTGACTGCGATTGTGTCAGGTGGGCAAGGTGGGCGGGGCCGAAGGGCAGGGCGTCAACACGGCATCAACAAGACGTACGAAGCCATTGTGGCCATCGCGTTTCCCAATCGGACCCTGCAGACTGGGTTAGGGTGTCCCTGGCTCAAGGTCCACTTTGCGCACAACAGTGTCCCTGAGCTTGAACCCCACAGGGGCGACTAGTCAGGTTGGGCTACTACACATGCACTAGTGTAAGTTTTTTAACTCAGCCTCAACATGGCTCACTCTATGGTGCAACATCAAGCTCTTTTGGCCTCAGGGATCATCAGTTCTGGCAGATCTATGGCAAGCATCACATGGGGTTTCAGTTGGCACGCAAGCTGGGGACAGACCTAGAGTAGAAGAGACCTTGGGCGGCCTAGGAGGGCGATGGGTAATGCTAGCCTGACCAGCATACGGTGGCCATGGGGCAATGTATTGGTCCCTGGCGTTGTTAGGTGCGAGGCGGAGCTGGTCGAGCGGCCCGGCAAGGCGGTATGGAGTCAGCAGGGTACAGAGGGGCGTCAACCGGCCGCCAAGCAAGCGCGCGATCGCCGGCTTGCTGTGCGGGGCAAAGGTGGAGGCGAGCCCCGCAATGCCCGGTGCAGCACCGCGGTGCAAAGTGGCAAGGTCAAAAACAAATAGCGAGCGTTGTACAATTGGGCAGGCAGCGCGTGCGTCTGGCGGCGATGCATGACATCCATTGGCGAGTGATCACTGGACAGGGTGGTGGATAGTACTAGAACGAAAAAAAGAAAGGGAAAAGAAAAGACCAACTCCCCCCAAGGGGAGTGCCCTTAGGAACTTTCGCTATTGAGGAAAGTGAAGTGTGAGGAGCAATGCTGATATTTTTTGACGCTCTTCACACAGGCAACCACCTCACACTCTTACCAAGGCACAGCTGCCAAGATTTGGAGCAACGTTGCCGGGTGCCGGACTGAAACTCGTCACAAGGACGACGCAGGACGTTGCATTTCAACAGCTGCAACATAATATGTGCGTCACTCCAGCTGCAAGACTGTGTGGCTGCAAAACTTATGAAAGCGTATACAAAGGAAAGCTCTGTTATTCAGCCGATCCCAACTAACAGAAAATGGCTCATCACTGGATAGAGGACTCCGCCAGCTATGCGGTGCAGCTTGTATCATTAAATACTGTGCACTGTGCTGAGTGCTATGGCGGCTCAAATCTTGACATTCAAACTCATGCCAGTTTTGCTCATGCGGGCCTCGTCGCGAGAGACCGCCGCAACCGACGTGGCCCAGGAGCACCTGCACACAGTGAGGAACAATCGCCGCAGTCAAAATGATTCACATGGCACGCCAAACCGATGTAAAGACGCCCCTCCACCCATGATCGGAAACATGCAAGGCTGCTGCGATGCTTGACCCCTTCGTGAGCAGTACTGTTGGCCTGGCCACTCTGTAATGCATCACAAGGTGTGTAGCCATTGCTATGTTACCTTGCTCGACATGTTGGATCCCTCCCGCCTGCCCGCCGCTTGCGTGTCGAGCTCGTGTCCAGCTCCGCTTTGGCCCCCTGCTGCTCAGATGGAGGGGATAGGGAGGCACTAGCACCAGCTGCCACCTGCTGCCAGGGGGGGGCAGCAGGAGGGGTGGGCAGCCCAGGGGCGGCACCAGCACCAGCTGCCAGCTCATGCCAAGGGGCCATCAAATTGCACGTGGATCGCTTTGGCTTGTCGTAGCTCATCTGCATGCACAATGCATGAGCAACATTGCTGAACCGTGTCCTCCACCATGTGCTTACCACCACCACCTTCCAATCCTTTCCCCCCCTTCCCTCCCAGCCCCGCCCCGCCCCGCCCCGCCCCGCCCAGCCCAGCCCAGCCCCGCCCAGCCCAGCCCAGCCCAGCCCAGCCCAGCCCAGCCCAGCCCAGCCCAGCCCAGCCCAGCCCAGCCCAGCCCAGCCCAGCCCAGCCCAGCCCAGCCCAGCCCAGCCCAGCCCAGCCCAGCCCAGCCCAGCCCAGCCCAGCCCAGCCCAGCCCAGCCCAGCCCAGCCCAGCCCAGCCCAGCCCAGCCCAGCCCAGCCCAGCCCAGCCCAGCCCAGCCCAGCCCAGCCCAGCCCAGCCCAGCCCAGCCCAGCCCAGCCCAGCCCAGCCCAGCCCAGCCCAGCCCAGCCCAGCCCAGCCCAGCCCAGCCCAGCCCAGCCCAGCCCAGCCCAGCCCAGCCCAGCCCAGCCCAGCCCAGCCCAGCCCAGCCCAGCCCTAGGGTTCGTTGCCGCAGGTACTTGCATACCACACGCAGCTGCCGACCCACAGTTGTGTGCTGGCCAGGCCGGTGAGTGTTGGCCACCACACACTGCTCGGTGATGAACAGCCGCCGGCATGTGGCAAGCCGGCAACGGCTGACTTGTTTCTTCAACATCAACCTGGCTGTGCTGAGGTATTGTTGAGCTGTGTATGCTGTTGTCCTTGCTGCTGGCTGTCCAGGTGAGGCCTCTTGGGTGGGGATGAACAGGTCACAGGGCTCAGGTGGGCTCGGCCCCGGTGTGGGCTGCACTGTTGTGCCACCAGGTCTGCCATGGGTGTCAAGCCGGCTGCAGTTGCTGTCAGCCCACCGCCGCAGGACCTCAATAGAAACACATGTTTGCTTCAAGATGTGTAGTTGCTGCCTCTGCTTGCGGGTTAATTGGGGCCGGCGCTGATACTTGCGCAGCTGGGCCTTGAGGCGGTGCTGAGCACGCTTGGCAGTAGTCATAGCCAGTTCCTGTTGCTTGACCACAGCCTCAAGAGACTCGTTGTCCAGCCGCTGCTGCCTGTGTGATGCCTGCAGGTGCTTGTGCTTCTCCTCAAGGTCGAGCAAGGCAGCCTCCAAGACCTCCTCACAAGCCTGTTGTAACTGGGCCTTGGTCATTAACATCTCATTCTCGGCCCGCACCTGCTGGGCAATAGCCTCAGCCCTCCTTGCAATGGCTTTCAGGCCGCTAGGGCAGTGCAGATAGCCAGCCCTTGGTGAGTTGAACAAGGCTTGGAGCTGAGCACGCCGCCGTCCCTGGACCATTGGTCTAGGATGTACAAGGGGTGGGAGGGTGGGCTTGGGGCTGGGAGGGTGTTGTATGGGGTGGGAGGGCCGGCTGGGGTTGAGAGTGGGTGGGAGGGCGGGGCTGGGGGTGGGTGGGGGTGGGAGGGGGTGGGAGGGGGTGGGGCTGGGGCTGGGAGGGGGTGGGAGGGGGTGGAGGTGGGAGGTGGGAGGTGGGAGTGGGAGGTGGGAGGTGGGAGGGGGTGGGAGGGGGTGGGAGGGGGTGGGAGGGGCTGGGAGGGGGTGGGAGGGGTGGGGCTGGGGGTGGGAGGGGGTGGGAGGGCGGGGCTGGGGCTGGAAGGGGGTGGGAGGGGGTGGGAGGGCGGGGCTGGGGGAGGGAGGGGGTGTGAGGGCGGGGCTGGGGCTGGGAGAGGGGGTGGGAGGGGGTGGGGCTGGGGCTGGAAGGGGGTGGGGTTGCCAGGGGGTGGTCCGGTTGGGCTAGTCAGCACTGCAAGGCAAAGTTAGGTTACGCCAATGTATGTTCCCACAAGCTTACTCAATGAAATGACGTGCTTTCTTCTCCAACAGCTGTGTTGTTGAGTTAGGAACAAAGTTACAGAGCCACAATCTAGATATTCAGTGTGGTCAGCTCACAACATGCCAGTTTGTGGAAGGGGGTCGCTTTTCTGCGTGACTGGCTAGAGAGGAACGCACATTCTCCGCGTTTGTTGCAATGTCGCTCAGTAACTTGCCCCACGACGGTCTTCCGACGCCGCCTGCACCAATGAAAGGCTCGTGGAGCAAGCCTGGCGGGCTGAACATTGATTGTACTTCCTGCTCGATAGCAGGCGCAGCTCAGTCATTGGTGCCGCTACTCACCACTAGAACAATCGATTGTGAGCAGCTGAGGTGTGTCCGCGATCGCTTGCGCCGGCATGGCATTACTCGCAAGAGGTAACGCGCCGCTTGCCAGGAGACGCGCAGTAATTCGCAGCTGCCAATGCGATAAACGCTAATGAAAACGGTGCAGTATTGAGAGAGTACTGGCATGAAGATTACCAACCCCATGTTGGGACATCCTGAAGTGTCGCCAGTCTTTGTGCATGAGCCGTTCGTAGGGCGTTCGGAATCCTATCATGGCCATTCGTCATCCCTGGCGCGCCGTACCGACTGTCATGAGGGTGCTGGGCGTAGTATACAATTCACACCCTTTCTAGGCGGGGGTTTTCCGTGACGGAAGGGCCGATTCCGCCGCCACATCCTTTGCCACTGCTGCGTTAGGAATGCAGCAGAGCGGGATGATGATGGGTGGCATCACCCTGGTTCCCAGCCCAAGCTCCAACCTAACGGCTAGCCTCTTTGTTAAGGGGCTTGCGAAGGGTGCAACGGAGCGTCATCTACACGCCGTGTTTTCGCAGTTTGGCGCGGTCATGGAATGTCAGGCGCGTAGCTACTCTGAGCAATCCGTCTGCCTGATCATGCCTTCGTGTACGAGCTGCGCCACGTGTGTGCTACCAGGAAGATGATGTTGGCATGTTCCTCCTTGCTTTGCCACACAGATCGCTCGGCACAGGTCCGGCCGCAGCGCTGGCTTTGCAATCGTCAGCTACAATAAAAGAGAAGAGGCAGCGCTGGCTTTGCATGCCGCGGACGGTGTTGTTTTCTTGGGCAGAAGGCTGAACATACGCTGGTATAGCAGCGACACGCAACATGGCAACGTGTTAGGGCCCGCCTTTGAAGACCAGCTGAACCCGTCGTTTCTTCTGCAACAATTGATGATGACACCATCGCAGCTGTCGTCCGACCAGTTGCCTTCAGGCCCTACGGGCTCTTATTGGGGCGGAAGCCAGGTGGGCGTTTGGCACACTGTATACATTTCTGCACCTTCATGTTGCGCATGGCACCCCCAGCGGTGTAGTAGTACATATAAGCCATGATTGGATGCTATGTGTGGGCTGTCATGCACCTTTGTGTTCTCGTCCCTAGACATGCCCACTAGCTAAACTGGCTGTTGTGCTTCTTTAGGAGCCCTCCTCCTCCAACTTCCTGCCTGGACATACGCATTGCTTCAAAGAAGACCAGCCAGGAGCTGTGGTGGGCAGTGTGGCCCAATGGCATTCAGGTGGCCTCACTGCCGATGGCCTGCACCTGGCCAGCCTGCCATTCATGGAGATGGGCAGCTGCTACTCGGAGGTGCGAGGAGACGTGGGGTCTGTTTGGGTATGCAGCTTTGCCAGCCACATCCTCTCACTCCCGCTGACAACTAGTGTCGCCAGTTGCTGCTCAGACATGGCTGGAGGCTATAGAGCTTGCACATGGATGTGTGTCTGCTCCCTGTTGCATGCAGCAGGAAGGCCCACTTGACCCTCTCAGCAACAGGCATACGAATGAGCATGACTGGCCTCGCGCAGAGGAGCAGTTGGCTCAGCTGCAGCTGCGGTTGCAGCAGCAGTCACAGTCACAGCAGAGGGCGTGTGTAGTGCAGCAAGAGATGCAAGCCCAGCGCAATGGCAATGGCAACGTCAACCCAACCACCTACAGCAGCAGCGGTGAGGAGAGCAGTGCAGCAGGTCACTCGCGCACCCTGCCGGGTCTGTCTGGGGTGTCAGACCCTGGCCTGCAGGCGCAGGCAGCCTGTCTGCTACAAGGTCACCTACAGCCACTGGGCCATGCCCTGAGCACCACCGACGCAGCCATCGCATCAGCAGCCCCAGGACCTAGCAGCAGTCCTGCTGGCACCACAGACAGCGCTTCCCCAGGCAGCACACTGCTCAGTGCCGCAGGCCATGCCAGCAGCATGGCCGACAGCGGAGCTAACAGTGCAGCTGGTGCCTGCACTGCTGCCACTGCCACCATGTCCCCCCGCAGCGGCACAGCTGTATCACAGCCATTCAGCGGTCTCCACAGCCTCTCCCTCCCACAGCCACATGCCAGCAGCATGGCCAACAGTGGAGCTAACAGTGCAGGTTGCGCCTCCACTGCTGCCACTGCCACCCTGTCCCCACAGCCATTCAGCCACAGCCTCTCCCTCTCACAGCCACCGCTGCAGGTTGAGGAGCAGGCTCAGGGGGGCCAGGGGCCCAATGCCCAGGCCACAGCCCCTGACACCTTTGCCAGGCATTCAGCCACAGGCTTCCCCGGCCTGGCGGAGGTGCAGAGCACTGGGCTGCTTGGCCCACCACCACTCAGCGGCCAGCAGGCCTCAGCAGCCAGTCTGATGGCCAGCTCCAGCAACACCTTCACCGCCCTGGACCTTCCTTTACAGCAGGCCCAAAAGCTCTTGGCTCAACAGTTGCAAAACACCAACGTGCAGGGAGGAGGCGGACCTTACATCCACCAGCACCAGCACCACCACCAGCAGCAGCAGCAGCAGCAGGCAAACTCTGGTGTCACTGCATCAGGCATGGGCAGCATTGCGGGTACCAGCAGCTCAGCCATGCTGCGTGCAGTTCCCCGGCCAATGTCTCGGTTGCCCATGCACAGCCAGCACATGCTGGGGCCCACCACCATGGCTGGTCACACCTCAATGCTCGGCGCAGCGTCTGGGCAGCTGTCCAACCCCATGCTGCACAACTTGCGCATGCCCCGCGGCAACGTGCATGGTGGCTCCAGCATGCCCCCTTTCACCAACTCCAGCAAGAGGCCAGTGCACGGGCAGGTGAACAGCATCAGCGCCCTCATGGGGGCCGTGACCATGCCCCCCATGATGCCCATGCTCCAGCCACACAGCTCAGCCCGGGTGCCAGGTCTAGGGCGCCAGGCACTGGGCTCACTAGCCACCTCCGTACCCGACATGGCCATGGCGGGCTTCATGCAAGCAGGGAGCAAGTCTGGCCCCATGCAGCGGGTTGCGAGTGCAGGGCTGAAGGGGTCTACCATGCCAGAGGCGTTGGCCATCTCCCAGCCGGGCCAAATGTCCAGTCAGCAGCTGCAGGCAGTGCTGTCCGCCCACCACCTCAACACTGCCCAGCAGCGGTACAATGACACTCTTGCGCAGCTGTCTGCGGCGCAGTCCCAGGTGAGATGTGGCCAGGCCAAGGACAACAAGGCGCCGCCAGCCCTGGTTTGCTGCAGCTTTGTCCCTGGCCGGGCAGTGCAGCCACACTCCTCAACACTGGAGCACTCTCACTGCCAGCACCCTAAGCACACCACCCTGCCAGGTGTGACAGTTGTGCGGGGCATGTCACTTCCTCTGCTGTACGCCCTTGGAAGTTTGCTGACACGACCTGCATGTTCCTTGCATGACCTGCATGTCGGCTGCCGTTGTTGCAGGTCCTGGCTGCCAGTGCAGTGCTGCAGCAGCAGCTGAGCTCTACTGGCATTGGTATGATGGGCCAGGCAGGCCCTGGTCACACTGCGGGGCCAAACGCCTGCGAGCCCTTCTTCTAGTGCTGACGCTGTGCCCCTCTGCTCATCCCTCGCTGACGAGGAAGTGGGCGACCCCGCTGCTGCTGCTGCTGTTGCTGTCAATGCGCTGCTAGAGTGCTGCTAGTGCTGCTGTCAGTAATACTGCAAATGGTGCTGATAGCGATGCAGGCTGCCTGCCATGTGCACATGCTGCCACCAGTGGCTGAGGTGGCAGCAGCAGGAAACTTCCTGGACCTTGACTTAATTGTCTGTTCACATTGTGACTGTCTCCTGGGGTACTTGACATGACACTGCCATGGGGCGGGGTCAGATGCCAGCAGGTGGGACAACGGCTGCGGCTTCAACAGCACCCAGGTCGTGCATGTAGATCTCTGCGCTGGCAGTGCCGGCAGGCTCGCCCAGGATGCTGAGCCCTGGCTGCTCTGATGGTGCATGGCCACATCGCCGCTTGCATTCTTGTGCTGCTGGCACATGCACATGCCCACACGCCCCTGCCGATGTTGGTGGCACAATTGGAGGAGGTGGCTCCTGCAGCGCATGAGTGCAGCTGGGCTCAGCCAGACAGGTATGCTGCAGCCTGCCAAGCAAGGTGCAGCTATTGCTTGGAGGATGCTGGTTGTGGTTATGCATGGCATCATTGGGTAGTGAAACAATGTCAAAAGTACAACATGGGTAATCAGCCATATCTTGATGATTGTGGGCAACTCCCATCACCGCTGCCATACGGATCATTGACCCTGACATTCAGGCTCGCACCGCGCACCACCACCTCCGCTGCAAAGTAAGTCTAGTTCAATGTAGTAGCATGATTGCAGGCTGCCTGCCTCCCATTGTGTCTGTGCGACGCGTGTGCTGTGCTGTGCTTGGTGTCTCTTGTCATTTCTGGCCATGCTTTGCTGATGGGGTGAGGGTATGAGCTTGCGCTACTGTCTGGATTATCACGTGTGGTTGGCTGGGGTGTACATTGCAGTGCAGGGCTCGTCAGGCTCCAGTGAGTCAGCTGCCCTGTGTGCTGTGCTTGTGAGGGATAGCAGAGGTTGCCCATTGCAAGCAAGTAAACGTGTTGAGGCGCAGTGAAGGCACAACCAGGGCAGGACAGGTCATGCAGGGAGGTGAGGAGGTCTGCCTGCGGTGATGCTTGGCCGTCAGGGGTGTTAGCAGAGAAGCATGCACTGGGCGCTTGGACAACCTGTATGGTGCATGTGTGCCCTATTTAGCTTTTGAACTCCACAACATTCTTCCTGCTTCAGTATAGAGCAAGAGTTGTAACCATATGCAGGCTGCGAGCTCATGGCTGTAACCACTGCGAATAACTCCTGAATCTTGTCATCTTGTAATCATACGCATTGCCGCACTGACCATTTCAGCTCCGCCCACCTTGTGTGTGCCCGTTCATTACTAGCTCCGCTGTTGTAGCTGGCTATCGCCGCCACTTACGCCGCTATTTAACAATATGCATGCATATCCTACACGTCGGCTGTCATTGCTGCGGGTCCTGGCGGCTAGTGAGTCCTGGAGCAGCAGCTGAGCTCTGCTGCTATCAGTGTGAAGGGCCAGACTGGCCCTGGTCGAACTGCGGGGCTAAACGCCTGTGCTAATATGGACCTAGCCAGATAGGTCACACTTTGACGCTAGAGTCCATGCTAGACTGTGTCATCTATCACTGGGGAATGTCGCTGCTGCTCCCTGTTCAATGAAAGTGTCGTTTAGCACTAAATAGGGAGCAAGGCCACGAGCGTGTCCGAATGTCGTTGAGGTCACCCTAGCTGTTGGTCACCCCGGCCGTTTGTCCCGCCAATCCGTGCCAGGCCTGACGCTCGCACCACGTGCTAGCGAAGGGTAGCTGAGGCTATCGCGGTAAGTCACGCGCGCTGAAACTCGCGTTTTAAACTGAAGCCTTGTCCCAGATCACCGCCCGCCACCAGGTTGAAAATTGAGATAGCGCAAACAAGTTACGACCCACTCACAAGAGCAGGGTGGCGAGGCGCTCCGTGGCGTCCGTAGCTAACTTCGCACTAAAGAGGCAGCCCTCGTAGTGCGCCGCAGGCCATCGCAGTGCGCTATGCCACCACGCTATGTCACTACACCACGAGACTGAGTCACGCCACGCTTCGCTGAAGTCGGTGCAAGTCGGGGGCATGGCACTGTTAACTTTTTCGGCTCTATTGGCTCACTTCCTCTATTAGCTCAGTTTCTCTATCGGCTCAGTTGTGCTATTCTGGCTCAGTTGCTGCTACTGGTTTTGTCTAAAGGTGCTTTGCCTTACATGTCATCTGCCTCGTTCCCGCCACATTTTAGGCTTCCGCCACGGCCACTGCCACTGCTTACCAGCTTGGCACTTATCGCATTTTCGCGTGCCAGGGCAGCGCGGCGTCGGGGTCCAGGAGGGCTCATCACACTTTTCGGTATCAACTTCGCGCACAGTGCGAGAAATGCAGCGATGAGGGCGCCCAGCGGCAGCACAGAGTCCAACCCATCCGAGTTGTGCTCAAGGACGCCGCCAATTGCCCCTGTGATGAGATCGGCCCATGCCACATTCACCCGCTGCCACATTTTGTCATTGTGTGTACCACACAAGGTGATGGAGTATGCCAGGAGCACAACCCGGTATACAGACCCGCCCAGCTATCCGACAAAGGTGGGAGCACGTGGAAAGGACCAAAGGCCAAAGGGTTTAAGCTCTTGACAAAAGCCTCAAAATGATGGGGGGTCACCCCGGCCATTGGCCATGCCAATCCGTGCCAGGCCTGCGCATCGCACCACGCCCTAGTGGAGGATAGCTAAGGCTATCGCGGTAACTCGCGCGCGCTAAAACTCGCGTTTTAGGCTGAATCCTTGTCCCAGTACACCGCCCGCCACCAGGTCGAAACTTGAGATAGCGCAAACAAGCAGCGACCCACCTACAAGAGCAGGGTGGCGAGGCTCTCCGTGGCATCCGTAGCAAAGTTCGCACCATGGAGGCAGCCTCGCAGTACTGCGGAGTAGGCCATCGCAGTGCGCCATGCTACCGAGCCATGTCATTACACCACGAGACTGAGTCACGCCACGCTTAGCTGAAACTGTGCAAGTTGGGCGCATGGCACTGTCAATTTTTGGCCATTGGCTTGATCGGCTTTATCGGCTCAGTTCGTGCTATTCTGGCTCAGTTGGTGCTGCTGGTTTCAATCGAAAGTGCTTGGCCTTACATTTCATCTGCCTCGTCAACCCCCACTTCAGCCAACTGATCCTCCTCCATCTCTTGCTCCCACCTCAGATGTTCTAGGATGTCAGCCCTAAGCAATGGCTTCTTCTGCGTCAACCTCTTGCCCTTCCAGCCCAAGCACTCCCGTGCATACTCCTTCAACAGATGCACATTCAAGGTCATGTGGGCGCTTGCAATGTGTGGTGCCCGTGCATGCAGCAGCCTCAAGCACTCAGCATCTTCCTTCTTGTCACTTGCCAGTGTCACACGTCCAAACATGAAGAAGAAGAAGAAGAAGACTACTCCGGCAGAGCCGGCGTGTATTAAGGGAGGAGCTTCCGCCTGGGGCGCGGCTTGCTCCCACCACCTAACCTGGATGTGAAGAACCCCTTTAACCCCCATCCTTGACACCTGCCCTGAGTCTGTAGCTGGTTCTGGCTATGCTATGTGAGCTTATGACCGAATGTCTAGTCAGCTTATTTAGCAGTTTAGTGGTGGTGGTTTGCGTGATGCCTATGGCTTCCATATGCAGCTTGGTATGTGTGTTGTAAGTGATGCCGCCTGTTCCCAGTAGAATGGGTCTAACTGAGACCGTGTGTCCTGCTGCGATGATGGCTTCTGCCATGGCAGCGTGTTGTGTGGTAGCGTTGTCTAGCTGGGCACCCTGCAGCTGGGCACCCTGCAGCTGGGCACCCTGCAGCTGCTGCTGGTCCAGAGCCACCTGGCGTTGGGCATCCTGCAGCTGCTGCTGGTCCTGAGCCAGCTGGTGCTGGGCACCCTGCAGCTCCTGCTGATTCAGGCTCAGCTGGTGTTGGGCATCCTGCAGCTGCTGCTGGTCCTGAGCCAGCTGGTGCTGGGCACCCTGCAGCTGCTGCTGGTCCATGCTCAGCTGCTGCTGGGCGCCCCGGCCAAGGCAGGTGCGTGGACGCTTATGGCCCCATGTGCTGGCACCCCTGCTTGACTGTTGTGGTGTTGCAAGGGCTGTTTCAAGGGCTGGCAGCTCGGTAGGGCTCTGCAGGGTGTAGGATGGAGGAGGAGGATGTTAAGGTATGGGTTCCCGCCACAATGGTGGATTCCGCCACAATGGAGGTATCCGCCACTGCCATTGCCACTACTTACCAGCTTGGCACGTATCGCTTTATGATGCGCATGAGCTGCAGGATGCTTTTGCAAGCTCATAATGGAAGGATGCATGACGTTGCAAGCTCATTGGAAGGATGCTTTATGATGCAGATGCGAAAAACCCAGCGATGAGGGCGCCCAACAGTAGCACAGGGTCCACCCCGTCGGGGATGAACCCAGAACGCCGCCAATCGGCCCCTGTGATGAGATCGCTCCATGCCACATTCACCCTCGGCCACATTTTGTCATAGATTGTACCACACAAGATGATAGAGCTTTCCTGGGCTACATCCCGGAATATAGACTCGCTTAGCTATCAGACAGTGGTGGAAGTACGCGGAAAGGACCACTGACCGAAAAGTTCAAGGACTTGAACGAAGCCCCGAAATGATGGGGTCTAGGCTTTAGCAGAGTGCACGGTAGCGAATTAAAGTCCACGCACGGTGCTGCTGACACCTTAATGATATGCTCTGCTTGCTAGGAGGGAAGGTTAGGCAGGTCTCGCGCCAGGTGTCAGGAAGGGCCCGGGCCATGAGGGGTCCCGACCCAACCCAGGGAATCTTGCGCTTCGACCTGCGACCCACGTACGGTGGCACCCCGTTGAGCCCCAGGCTGCAGCGAGCGACCATGTTCACAGTCCGCGGGAATGGCGGGCGGTGTACTGGGACAAGGCTTCAGCCTAAAACGCGAGTTTTAGCGCGCGCGAGTTACCGCGATAGCCTTCGCTATCCTCCACTAGGGCGTGGTGCGATGCGCAGGCCTGGCACGGATTGGCATGGCCAATGGCCGGGGTGACCGGGGTCAAGGCGTTGGCAGAGTGCACGGTAGCGAAACAAAGTCCACGCACGGTGTTGCTGACACCTCAATGAGATGCTGTGCATGCTTAGAGGCAGGGTCAGGCAGGTCCCGGCTCAGGTGTCAGATAGGCCCGGGCCAGGTGTCAGGAAGGGGCCGGGCCATGAGCAGTGTTGTGAATCTTCAGATTTTCAGATTTTCAATTTTCAAATTTTCAATGAAAATGGAAGTGTTTCATTGAAAAACTGAAAGAGTTTCATCGTCAGTGAAACTGAGCGGATGCCGCTGGTTCTCAGCCTATCCTTTCAAACGCGACTTGTTTGTAGGCCTGCACTGTTTGAAATGCAGAAATACTTAGGTTGCCAAAGGTCAGACATGCAAGCCATTTTAAAAGATGCAAGCCATCCATGCTGTCCGTGGATCCGCCATCTGTGGCGTTTTCTGGCTTGCGCTTCTTCCGCTGTGGATGTAGCGCGCTGGCGCCAACCAAGTTAATCACAGCACAGCCAATCACTCTGCAACACCCGATCTGCGATCTGACCGGGGGCAGCACCCGGCACTTTTAGATTTTCAGTGAAGACGTTCAGATTTTCAGATGAAAATTTTCATTGAAAATCTGAATGAAAATCTGAAAATTTCACAACACAGGCCATGAGGGGTCCCGACCCAACCCAGGGAATCTTGCGCCACGACCTGCGACCCACGAACGGTCGCACCCCATTGAGCCCCAGGCTGCAGCGAGCGACCATGTTCACAGTCCGCGGGAGTGGCGGGCGGAGTGATCTGGGAGGCTTCAGTGCAAAACGCGAGTTTCAGCGCGCGTGACTTACCGCGATAGCCTCAGCTACCCTTCACTAGCGCGTGGTGTGAGCGGCAGGCCTGGCACGGATTGGCGGGACCAACGGCCGTGGTGACCTGTTGTGCTCACCAAGTCAATGTTAACGTGCCAGACTATTTGTTGCCGAAACAGTGAAATGGCTTTTCCATTCTTGCAAGATTTACTTACAATGCTAGGCCCACAGCTCCCCATGCTCGACAAGCCCCTCTAAATCACATGAGGCGTGGGGGTTTAAGGGTGGTATTGCTGCCGCTGCTGCTACTGGTGCTGGTGGCTTACCGTCAGCTGTCAGGCTGCTTGGCTGGTATCTTGGTATAGCATTGCCGTCACCCGGTTCGCTTCTCAATCCCACACACCTCCACACGCAAAGATATGAGCTTGTTAAACGAAGCTTCCCATGTAAGGGAGAAGAGAGAATACAATAGACAGGGTTGTTGCAGCACAAGAGATGACTCCAATGAGTACCACCGGCAGCCACCTGCTCTGGTCAAGTGGTGCATCAGCGGCATGCAACGAAACGTTGAAGTGGCAACACGGCACAACAGCCATGTGACCAAGACCCTTGAACCGTCTGCCCGTCCAATTGACAGTGGGCAGCAGCACATGCACAGATGCGTAGGCATAGGCATAGGCTTGTACGGAGAGATCACGATGCAATGCAGGTTTGATCGCCTCATGCTTGTTTGATCACTAGCTGCCTGCATCATGCCGCTGGGGACCTTATAGAGCGAGGGCAGCCAAGCAGCCTCATTGCTGACGGCTTTAGCTTGTGGACTTAGGCAGCAGCAGCAGCAGCAGCAGGACCAGGAGCAGCTGTAGCAGCAGCAGGACCAGCAGCATCTCCCTGCTGCCGGGGTTCCTCAACATAGCCGTGTTCTACAAGGTGCCCTCCTGCTGGTTGCCAGGACGGCACTGCACCGCAACGACATGAGCAGGCGGGGCTGCAGCCAGGCCTCCCCTAGCTGCAGCTTGGCCCAGGCCGCTGGGCACCATAGCTCCCCTAGCTGCAGCCATGGTGGCGGGTGCAAGGGGAGCCAATGGCCAGGGGTACATAGGGGTCCGTAGTTGATGTACCTTATTGGATGGTGTATCCCCGGGGCATCAGGGGGCACCTGATCACTGCCCCTCCTGGCCCTGATCACTGCATCCCCGGGGCATCAGGGGGCACCCCCCGTTCAATGCAGCCGCTGCATGTTTTGTGTTTTTTGAAGGAGAGTTACAGAGGAAGATAAGGAACCAAAACAGCACTAGGTGAGAGGTCAGGAGAGAAAACCGTCAAAGGAGAGCAAAGCAGGCAAACCAAGCGACAAGACCACACAAGACAGGAGTCGAAGACTGGAAGGCCTCCAAAAGACACAAGCCCTCCTACTACACGTTAACGAGGAAACGACTCACCCTCCCGACCCATCCCCAGAAAATCCCCCACCCGTGAGAGCCCCCCCGCCCGCAAGAGCTCCCCCTAGCTACCCAGGGGACAAAAAGACAATGCCCCTCTTCCCCCTCCCTCCCAACCCCAGCCTTACCACCCCCCCGCTCTAAACTACCCAGCCTAACCAACAGACAGGCACTACTCCCACTCCCATACCCTGGCCTCCCGTACAGGCAACAACCCCCTAGCCGGGCTCCGCTGCGGCACCTAGGATGGGGGGGGCGGGCACAGGCCACTGCAAGGACAAACGCACAACCAGCTCCCCCTGCTGCCGCTGAAACCACCCTCCCGACGCTGCAGGCCACAGGCTCGCGAACTTCCTCTCATCCAGCCGCGGGTCTCTCCCCTTGAACCACGTGGACGGGACGGCGCCGCCCAGCCCGCCCTCGAATATCCCTACCCACCCGGTACCAGTCCCGCTGCACCGCCGATGACAGGGTGAAGATGACTCCCTGCGCCACCCGATGGGCGAGCGACTGCGTTTGAAGCGCTGCAGCTGGGCCCAAACACCGGATGCGCCACACCGACCCCAAGTAGGCAACGCGAAGGCGCAGCCACAGGTGGGCATCGGGGGGGTGAAAGGGGCCATCCTCGCTGTGCGTAGGGCGCCCGCTGAGGAGCAGGAGAGCGTCGCTTGAGGGAGGGCGGGTGCCTGTGAGGCGTTCGTACACGTCCAGCACCCACTCCCAAGCGGGAGCCACGGAGGGACAGGTAAGGAAGGCATGGGTGAGCGTCTCCAGGGGTCCCAGCTGGCAGAGGCGACAGACTGATGAAGCAGGGGCCGCAGCTTCTTTCAGGATGTGGCCCCACATGGCCCCCACCATGAGGCTCCCGTGCAGCACCCGCCACGCCACAATGACATGCTCCCGGCGGAGGGTGGGGTCCAGCAGCTCCTGCCACACCTCTAGGCAAGGCTGGCCGGCTTGGGCTGAGCGGGCTAGTTCGTCCACCATGCCATCCAGAGCTCCATGCCCGGCAGCGGGCAGCGCGCCTGCTTGCCTGTTGCCGCTGTGCCTGCCCCCCCTTCCCGGTCGGATCTGGGCGTCTAGCTGCCGCTGTGCCCGCTGCACCGCCCTAAGCTCCGGGGTGGGCCGCGGAGGAGGTCTAGCGTTGGTGGCACGCCAACGCGGTGTCTGGCTGCCCTGCACTTCCTCCGGGAGCAGCTCCTCTACATCCCTGCCCTGCTGCTCCCGCTCCCCGCTGCCCGTTGCGCTGCCAGGAGGGTGGCGCTATCTAGCCAGCGCTGCTCCAGGGTCCGAAGGCCAGCTCCCGTGACGGCTAGCCCCTGAGGTGGCTCAGCCCCTGGCGGCGGGCGCGGCCCCCACAGGGCTGGCCATAGGCCCCCACTAGCAGGATAGGTGGGGTCGAAGCGGGCCCGCTGCAGCTGCGTGAGGCGCAATCGTGCTGCCTTGACGGTGAGCACCAGGAGGGAGGTGTTGCCCATGCCCCAAACCTGAGGGTCTAGCTGCACTTGGGACCAGGGTCCGAGCAGCCACTCCTCCCTAGGCCAGGAGGGGGGGGCCTCCCTGCCCGCTGAGCCTGCCCCCCGCTCCCCGCTGCGATCCCCATCCCTCCCACGACCCCTGCCCCCACCCCTACCCCTACTGCGCCCAATACCCTGTGCCCTTCCCCCCTCCGCTGTCTGCCCGCTGTCCCTACCCACACCCTCGTCCCCCACCTGCCCCCCCCTAGGCTCCAACGCTGTAGGGGCAGCTGCCCCCCCCCGCTGCTTCGGGAGCGGCCGCATGTGGGCGGCACGCTCCTCAGGGGACAGCCGATAGTGGGGCTTGTCCAGGAGCACCACTGCTGCAGCCTGCCACTCCTCCCCGGGGAGAACCCCTACAACCCCCAAGGGACCCTGCCCTTGAGCGTCCAGGGCCACCAGCCTACCGCTAGGTAACACCCAGTGGGTCGGCCGCTGAGAGGGAACGCGACGCACCAGGAAGCCCGTCCCGCCCCACGCACACTCCCACTCCGGTGCTGGGAGCTGCCGAACATCCACCACCTGTTGCCACGGCTCCGGCAGGGTGGCCCGCGCCATGTCAGCCTCCCACCTCACGGCTGCCTGCTGCTCAGCTGAGACGAAGGCGGAGCGGGGTCGATGGAGGGCCTCGCGCACGTGCCGGACGTGGGTCCAGCGCAGGGACTCAACTGCCAGGGGGTCACTGTCTGGCCTGCCCCGCAGTCTGACCAGAGCGTTGAAGCGCAGCGGCTCCGCGAGCACCGAAAAGTGAGATTGGGCGGCCGGGGCCACCACGCGGTGGAGCTTGAGCTGTGCAATGGCTGTGACGTGGGCCTGTAGGCGGGGGCTCAGGTTGGGCACGGGGGAGGCTGTGGGGTCCGTGACTACCCAGGTGCTAAGGCTGTGTTGGGGATCGGCGAGCAGGCTGTGCAACAGGGGCTGCCACTCCCGGACTCTGGGCGAGAAGAGCTGGGCCACAGTTTTGGCTAGCATGGCGGTGCTGGTGATCTCCAGGTCTGGCAGCCCCAGCCCACCCTCCCGTCGGGGCATCACACAAGTAGCGTCGTTGGGGTAGAGGCAGGCCATGTTGGGGCTACGCTCCTGGGGTAGGTCCGAGGCTGCCACAAAGTGCTTGACCGCCTTGCCCATCGCCACTCCGGCTGCAGCCAGGGGCTGCACGAACGCCATCTGGTAAATGGCCTTTGACGCTAGGCATTGCTGCGCCACTTGCACCCGACCAAGCAGGTTGAGACCTTGCGGTCGCCAGGGAAGGGAGGCGGCCACCATGACTGTTGCTGCCCTTCCAAAGGCAGCCTCGCTCATGGCGGAGTAGCTAGGTGCCCCGAGGGGCACCCCCAGGTGCCGGACGGGTACGCCCTGAGAGACCTGTGCTGCTGATGCTCCTGACCACCACCTCCCTCGTCCAGCCTCTCTCCTCCTCCGTCCTTGCTGCTGCCAGCCCCTCTGCCATGGCCCGCTCCTGTGCCTCTGCCCCTCTCTAGGCTCACCGTCCCGCTCTTGTCCCTCTGAGCCCTGTCCGCCCCCGTCCCACCCTCCCCGCTGCCCCCCACCCAACCTGTTACCCTGCCCTCCCCTGTGCTGGCCGCCCCTGCGTTGCCCTCCCCCCTTTGGCTGCCCGCCCCTGCTCTGCCCCCCTCCTGCCCCGCTGCCGAGACCTCTACCGGCTGACCGCAAGAGAGCGCTGAGCTCTTGGCTACGCTGAGGGCCAGCCCCCCTGCAGCTCGGAACAGGCCAAGGGCCTCCAACACCACCGCCCCGTCCCTGACCCTGTCCAGCACCGCGATGGTGA
The DNA here is from genome assembly GCA_030144725.1 of Haematococcus lacustris. NCBI lineage: Eukaryota > Viridiplantae > Chlorophyta > Chlorophyceae > Chlamydomonadales > Haematococcaceae > Haematococcus > Haematococcus lacustris. The sequence goes on along the minus strand of JASKMD010000024.1, from coordinate 5,199,258 downwards.
GGTCGTCTGCATACTCCTTGGAGGGGAGGACTGGAAGGAGGGTGGGCTGACACATGGAGAGAGGGCTGTGGGGGATGGTGGGCGTGTTGATGCGGCCTGCCAACTGCAGGGAGCTGAGGTAGCTGACTAGGGGCTGGAGCGCGATGCACCAGTACAGCGGGGAAGCCCCGCTGCCCTGGAGTAGCCCTGAGGCTAGGGGGAAGCTGTCGGTGAGACGGCCGTTAACCAACACCTGACTGCTCGCCCCTCGGTGCAACAGCTGGGCCCAACGCACATGCCCGTCCCGGCGGAAGCCCATGGCCTCCATGGTGTCTTGGAGCAAACCCCAAGACACGTTGTCGTAGGCCCCTGCCAGGTCCAGCAACAGGAGCCAGGCTGGGCTCCCACGCTGCTGCAGGTACTCTAGGAGGCTGAGGTGGAACTGCACGTTATCGCTGATGTCCCTCCCAAGGATGAAGGCCGACTGGGAGAGGGACACTAGCAGGTCCAGAGGTTGTTGCAGCCGGTCCTCCAGCGCCCTGGCCACCAACCGCACATCGCAGTTGAGAAGCGTGATGGGGCGGTAACCGGCCACCTGGTCCCTCGGCTTGCCAGCCTTGGGCACCAACGTGATGACGCCGGTGAGGAACTCTGCCAGAGGGGCGGGGTCTGTCGTATCTGCCAGAGCCTCCCTTAACATGGCCCGCAACGGGCCCACCAGCTGGGGCCACAACCGGTCGTACACCTCCATAGGGAGGCCGTCCTTACCAGGGGCCTTGCTGTGGGCGCACCCCTGCAACGCGTGGCCCAACTCTTCCGCTGACAGCATGGGGTCTGTTCCGGGGCCCTCGCAGCTGTTCGCCTGGGCGGGGGTTAGGCGGGACGTGAGGCTGGCGAGGAGGGTGGCCCGAGCTGCTGGGTCGACCGGCTTGGCGGCGTACACCCCTGTGGGAGAGGAAGCCGAGAAGTGCTCCTCAAAGACACGGCAGGCTGCCAGGACGCCTGCAGGGCTGGAGAGGTCTGCTACCTGGCCCGGCTGGGTGGGGAGCTGCAGGGAGGAGATGAGAGTAGGGGTGTGCGCCGGCTGATCGCGGTGGTAGAAGTAGAAAGAGGAGCGATCTCCATAGCACTGGTCCAGAACTGCACTGGCTTGCATGGAGCGCAGCGCCCCCTGCTCCCTGTCCTGCACCCCCGCCAGCGCTGCTACCTCCCCCAGCTGCACCGCCGCACGCAGGTCTGCGTCTCCGGGCTGACCCGCACGGCGAAGTTGTGACACCACATGAGCCCTCGCTGCGGTGGCTGCCTTCTCCCTACGGTGTTGCAGATCCCGCTGCTCCCTGCGTTGCGCTCTGATGGAGCGCTGGGCATAGAGAGCGAGGCCTTGCTTCACATGCGCCCACCTAGCCCGATGGACGTCACGCCGCTGCGGCCCCTGGGAGCTGGCAAGCTGGGCTGCGTGGTGAGCGGCTTCCAGACTTAGGAAGCCCGCCAGGCCGTCGAGAAGGGCTGGGTTATCGAGGTGGGCGGGGTGTAGCTGCCACGGGGCGCGGGCTGTGAGAGGCAGGTCTGGAGAAAGAAAGAAAGAAAGACTACGCCCTCGCCGTCGGGCGTGCATTAAGGGGGGAGAGTAGCCTCGGGGCGTGCCCTTGCTACCCTCCCACCGGAGACAGGTGGGGGGGGGTGGGGAGGGAGGGTTGCCAGGCTACCGGGCGCACCCAGGGGCCATGTCAACATCCTCCCTCCCCCGCATAGCTCATCCAGCCGGTGCCCTTGCCGTTCGTGTCCATTGTTTGGTTTGCTTTCTTTGCTGTTTCGGCGGTTCAGCTTGCCGTCTCGCTACAACGAGTGCATGTGCAGTTTGTATCGCATGTCGGTGTAGCCACTTCAGCAGGTTGTCGTTTGTGTCATTTACTCCTAGCTCTAGAAGTCGCTTATGGGTGTGGTCCTTGTATATTGTGCCACCCACTCCTAGCATGATGTTGATTTGTTTTGCGGAGGCACAGTTGATGCCTGGTTGGAGTGCTTGAAGCAAGTTGGCGTGCTGCGCGGTCGCTTTGTGTAGTTGTTCCGTTGGGTCGGTGTCCATGCAATATTTTATTTCTATCAGGGTCACATGTCTATGCCTCAGCGGGATCTTCGTCGCCGGTCCTTCGTAGGGCCCGTTTGGGGAGATAATCACGGCGTCCGGGTAGGTGATTCGTCCTGTAGTGGTGGGGTCTATGTCGAGCGCGCGTCTCAGGTTTCTGCGTTTGAGCTTGCTTTTGATCGGAGAAGCTGTGTCGCTGTCCTCGTACAGGTCGCCGACATCGGTGAAGACCAGGCCGGCGCCGAGGGCTCCATCCTGCACGGCTCGGAGGATGGCGCGGCCGGCCGCATTGTGGCGGTGCGTGACTAGCTTGTTCGTAGCAGTGCAGCCTGACAGGATGTGTAGGGCGCTGTCCGGCTGGCCGCATAGTGGGCAGTTTGTGCTGTCGCTGAGCCCAAAACGGACTGCGTGCTTCTGATTGTAGAGAGTGCCAGTTCTATAGCGCATTATGCACCGTTGTTGTGGCGTGGTGATGGCCCCATCGCGCCAAAGGAAGTTGCTCATCTTGTGTGCTATGAGGGTGATGGACTGCCATGCCTCGTAGTAGATGGAGTCTTGGTTGGCCAGTCCAAGTCTATGTCTGGTGTGCATGTGTGTTTTCAGGCTGCCCGTCAGGTCTCCTAGTGGCCGGGGGGGGTGGTCCTCCTTCCCAGGAGTTTGCAGCCAATGGATGTCGTGGTAGGGATCCTTGCAACCTGGGATGGTGATGTCATGGTTATCATGTTGTGCTGCCAGTTTGGCTGTGTGGTCGGCGTATTCGTTGCCAATGATGCCATTGTGTGCTCTCACCTTGAAGAGGTGTATCGTGGTAGGGCTAGCTTTGATTGTTTGTACTATGGTGGTAAGGATATCCTTGTGCTTGTGCAGGTGGAGACGCATGGGTTGGAGGGCAGCCATCCTTATTTGAAACATGGCGGTGAGGCTGTCGGTGGCGATGTGTGTGTGCCCTTGGTCTAGTGCTGCCTTGATGGCTGCGAGCTCGGCTCTTGTGATCGTGTTGGTAGCCCCCTCTCCACTGGGGTTGATGGTTTGGTGTTGTTGTGTGCCCTGGGGGTGGTAGATGCCTGCTCCAATGCGTTGGGCTGCTCCTGGTGCTGTGGTGCAGCTGCCATCGGTGTATGTCCATGATTTCCAGTCCCCAACCTTTGATTGGAGGTGGGTGCCGCTCCAGTGGGTATCGGGGGTGTGAGAGGTGGGGGGGAGGGCTGTGGGGGGTGTTGGTGTATCTTGGGGTAGTTTCCTGTAGGTGCCAGCCCCTATCAAGCTTGTGTGGGCCGGCGGTGGGGGGGGTTGGCGTGTGTTTAAGGGGGGTAGGAACTTCCTACCAGCGAGCTGACTCAAAGCGCCGCGCAAGCTGTCGAGCCATAGTGGGTTCCGTGCTTGCAGATGATGTATTGCGCTCGAGTTGTGAATAAGTACGAGCAGTGAGTGGTGTTTGTTGCTGCAGGTGTACGGTATGCTCCCAGCCCATGCTTGCGGCGGGTCTGGCTGCAGCGCATGGGGTGCGAAGGTGCCAATTTTGGTGCACAGGTGGGGGTGCTCAGAAATCCACCGCATGTATGTTGCAGAGTTTGTGCGTCCTTTGTTGGGCAGGAGCATGGCAGTGAGGGTTGGTGTGTGTGTTGGGGCTTGTGCTGCGTGTAGGGCGTGTCGCACAGCCATAATGATGTCTGCTTTGGTGGGTTGGGCCCATGACATGCCTTGGTGCTGGCAGAGTAAGGGGGGGCCCAGTGAGCCAAACAGTTTGTCTTTTTCGCATGGGCTGTAGTACTCTTCAAAGAGTGGGCTGCAGTGGAGAGGGGTGGTGTAGCGTTCCTTGGTGATCTCCAGGTGTTGTCTCAGGATGTGGACGATTGGTGTGGGGGTTGTGTGTGTGGCATCAGCGGTTGCTTGGCCATGCCTTGCCAAGAGGCTGGCAAGCTCTGCGGCAAAGCTGGTGTTTAGGGGTGTCGGGGCGTTCTTCTGTGTTGCGTTGTATCTAGATAGCAGGTTTGCTGCTCGGGCGGGTGCAATGACTCCCACGCATTTACCATCTGTGTTGTAGACGGCTACGACCTGCTGTGTGATTGGTTGGGGTAGGGCTTGTGTGGGGGCTGGGGTTGGTTGGCAGGGGTAGAAGTCTGCATGTCGGAGCCACACTTCGCACCTTCCAGTTGGGCATATGTCAAGTTGCGGGTTAGTGGGGAGGATATCAAATCTAATTTTGGAGCGTAGCGGGTCGCCGTGGGTGGACTGCCATTGTCCACGTGCAGTGTCGCTCATGCTTTGTCGCATCAGATCGTCGTTAATGTCGCCGTCCTTGCGCGTGCTTGTGAGTGCGTATTGCCTAGCCTCCGTCTCTGTTTTGTACTCCTCCATGTGCTCGCAGAAGTCTGTATGGTGATTTAGCATGGTGAATGCCTCCGCGCTGGGTTCCCAGTGGACCTCTACTATCTCCTCGTCAGCAGCGGCTCTGCGTGCCTCCTTCTCGTGTGGAGCTAGCGGTGCGCAAGAGGGGCATTCCCATTCTGCGTTGTCATCAGAGCCAGGTCTTTCACTTGGCTTGGCGCATTTGCAGTCAAGAAGGCACTGCCAGTGGTACGTGCGTTGGCATGTGTCACAGACATACATGTCTGCAGCATCTGCATCATTCTCCCTGCTGTTGGGTGACCAGCATAGCTCACAGTCGCAGTCGTCGTCCCTGAGTTGGCTGCGTAGGTAGGGCTTTACGCTCTGCGGGTGGTAGCCGTTCTTGGCGTAGAGGGGTAGGGCCCATTTCTCAACTCTTGACGGGTGCCATGTTACCCAGTATTGCTGTTGCATGGTGCCATCAACCTCCTCTTTAGATTGTTGCTTTTGGTGTGTCCTTCTTGCTGCTTTGGGGCGTCGGTCTAGGCCAAATGTGGTGTTAGTAATCTGCCAGCCAAAGACCTTCTTGATCTTTTCCCTGTGCCTGAACATCTGATTCAACATCATTTGGCTGTGGCTAACTGTGCCACTTGTGGCTTGGTCCTCCTTCCAGGTGTATAGCTGGGTCGGGTTCAGGTGTGGCAATGGGAGGTCAGTGGCATCAGGTAGGGCTACTCTGCCCATGCTCTTGTTGCCGGTGGGTGGTTTCGGCGCAGGCCTCTTGTTGTTGATGTTCTGTGGGTCGGTTGTGGTTGCACCGGTGTGTTGTGTGTTTGTGTGGGGTGGTGGGGCAGCAGTGGGTTGTTCGGGAGGCTTATTGAAGAGGTCGGTGATGCGAATGACTTGGTTGGAGGCGATGGAGGCCTGCCAGTTCCACCCCGGTAGTGCGTATGTGCTTTTGTCAGTCCACTGGCAGGCTGTGAGGCCTCCCATGCTCTGGTGCGTCTGCCTGTGTTTGAGGTCCAGGTCCAGGTTGATGTCCCGGTGGTTCATGATGGCTTGCAGTTGGTCTGAGGTGGGTTCCTCCCCTAGCTGAAGCAGCAGGCGCAGGCGGTTTAGGGCTCCAATGTGTTTGTGTGTTGCCCTCCTGCCCCTTTGTTTGGCGAGGGCCCTCAACTCTCTGCCTGATATGATGTTGGTGCCTTTCATTTCTAGCAGCTGGTGGGGACCAGAGAAGCCAAGTGCAATGAGGGGGCCCACTATGGCACGCATCACTCTAGTGTGGTGTTTGTCTAGGGGTTGGGCCACCGATGCTGTGTGTATAGCATGTAGCTGTGCCAGCAGAGGGGGGTCAATGGTGGTGCCTTGGAGTGCCACTTGCAGGGAGCTGTTGTGGGCGCAGAGCAGCTGGCGAGTGCGAGAGCATTTCTGCAGCTCCTTCTGAGTCTGATGTCTGGATGGCTTTTGGGCTAGCAGCTGCGAGAGGTACGTGATCTGCATGGCAAGCATGGACCTGGTGACCTTGCCGTAGCGGCCCTCCGCTTGGAGTCCTTCCAATAGTGTCTTCACGCAGCGGCTGTTGTATTCCACTGCCAGTGAGGTGCATCCTAGGCCAAAGGTGTCTGTATCTTCACGGATCATGGCGCTAGGTGCGCTGACCCACAGGCCAAACCTGCGCTTCATCATTGTGGTTATCATGCTGTCCCATGCTTCTAGGTCAGTGGGTGAGCAGGGTGTCACTGGAAAGGCATAGGCCAAGCAGGTGGCCACTGCCGTCTTCACGATGTGGAGGGTCTGACGAGGTGAGGCGTATGATGTGCGGAGGCATTCAAGCCTGGAGCGGAGGGTGTCAGTCATGCGCCTATGCTGGTGCTTCCAGTCGAGGGTCATGGTGATGTTGACACCTAGGTACAGGAAGGGCTGGGTGGGGGGGAGGTACTGAGTGGTCTGCCCTTGCACCTCAATCTGGCCATGGAGCTGGGCTGCCACCTGGGCTGTGGGGTCATTTGTGCCATAGACTTTTGTCTTGGCCTTTTGGTGTAGTATGCCTGTTACTTTGGTTTTGCTGCCTGACACTTGCAGGCTTCCCCAAGTGGAGAACTCTGTGAGCTTATGCGCCTGGATCTTAAGGTCGGAGAGGCACGAGGTGAGAATGATGAGGTCGTCTGCAAAGGCTAGGCTGCTCAGTTTGTTTTGGTGTCGTAGAGTGTTGTCCTGGTGCTGGGTTGCATCGAGGCAGCTGTGCTCATACCCTCTGCCTCCAACGTGCAGCCATCGCAAGAGCGGCTCCATGTAGATTAGGAATAGTAGGGGGGAGAGAGAGTCTCCTTGGATAGTGCCTCGTGTGATAGGAACAGGTTGGCCTTTCAGTTGTGGTGTGAGCTGTACTGTGCTGCTCGCTCCGGTGTAGAGATCTTTTACTGCCTCGATGGCGTCTGTGGGAAAGCCCAGGTCATACATGATCCAGAGTGCTTTATCCTGATCGGTGGTGTTAAAGGCAGAGGTAAAGTCTACGATGAGTGCGTAGATGTCTTGTTGGCCTATCTTGGCGTCTTCAAGGGCCATGACTAGGCTTTGCAGCTGGGTCATAGTGTCTTGGTGCCTGCGGAAGCCTGCCTGGCAGCTACTAAGGACGTTGTGTTGTTCAGCATACTCGTATAGTGCCACTGTGATCATACGTGTCCATAGTTTGTAGAGGGTGTTGGCAAGGCCGATGGGTCTGTAGTTGGCTAGGTCAGTCTCGGACCCCTTGTTTTTGTAGATGAGCACAGTGTTGCTAGTCTTCCATCCGGTGGGGGTGAGGCCTGTCGCCCATAGGACTGTGAACATGTCGTGTATGGCGGTCGTGATTTCATCCGGTAGCATTTTCAGTAGTTCGTTAGGTATGTCATCTGGTCCTGGTGCTTTGCCGCTGCTCAGCTGTTTTAGGCATGTGTGGAAGGTTGCGGTGTCCTGGATCGTGGAGTTAAGCCACGCCCTCTTTGCTTTGTTGCCTTCCAGGTCTGGCTCTTCTCGCTGGGTGGCGCCCGTCTTAAGTGTGAAGCGGTCAATGGCATTGGGCTGCTCCCAAGGTGCCTTTCTAGGGCAGTGTTCTGGTAGGTATATCCCTGATTTGCTACCTGTGGCGGCCCACGTTCGCGTAAAGTAGCGGTCAGCTACCTGGACAAGTTGTGTGGGGTCTGTTGCCAGCGCACCAGTTCTGTCATCGTGTAGGGCTGTGATGGTGTGGCGTTTGCTCGATGGTTGGAAGATGGCCTTGTTTGCTAGCCGTGGTTTGGTGTGAATGAGCTTCTGGGCAGCTGCTCGGTGTCTGTCAGCATGGATAGCTGACTGCTCTTTGTCATAGGATTGTAGGTCTGTTTTTGTGTGTTTGTAGGCTAGTTTTAGGGCAGTGTGGACAGGAGTGCCGTCTTTGTGATACATCCGTATGATGTCTAGTGCTGTCTGCTTGGCCGCCGTAGGTATTTTGCAGGAGGGGAGGGGAGGCACATGTGTTAGTGCGTCGGTGATGGTGCTTCCCTTGTAGTCGCTCAGGTGGTGTTGTGCATGCTTGATCCATAGGTGGGTGTGCCGCTTGTGGCTTCTGAGTTTGTTGCAGCCTCGCAGCCGGTAGTGTTGACCTGTGGCATTATGGGTTTTGGTTTGGCAGTTTTCTATTGCCACCTTGAGGCATTTGTCCAGGAGATTGTGCATATGGGTGGCCAGCTCATTCACAACTATTGGTGCACTGGTTCCATCGATGTGGGTTAGTTGCTGGATAGATTTGGCGCAACTGTTGGTGATGGCTGCATAGTGTGCTTGTGCCGCTGTTTTAGCAGGTCTCAGGGTCAATTGCAGGCGTGCTAGGAGTTGTGGAATGTTGTTGTTCGTGTCTTGGCAGGCTTGCTTGAACTTCTCCTGGTCTTCTTTGCTGACTGGAGTTGTGAGCGCTTTTTTGCAGGTCTGTCTTAAGGTCGGCAATGTGGGTATGGCAGGTATGTTGAGGCCAGTGGACGTGATATCTAGGGCCATAGTAAGGGGTAGGTGGTCGCTGAGCCCGCCTCCCCATTTGCTTGCGCAGGCTAGCAGCCGTAGTTTTCCGGGGCTGTTGCGTGTGAGGATGTCATCAATGCGGCTGTCAGTACTTTGTGGCTGGCCTGTTTCGTCTGCCTCCTTCCATTGCCTGTGTGTGGCTTTTCTATCTTCTTGTTGCACTGGCTGCAGGTTCTGGGAGTGCAAGAAGGCCCTGTACTCCATGTCATGCGGGTAGGTGGTGTTGCTGCTCCTGTCATTGGGCCGCCAGGTGGCATTCATGTCTCCTATCATTAGGGGGAGGTGTGATCTGTGTGCATTTAGGAGTGTTGTTATGGTGTCTTGCATGGCGAGGCGGGCTGAGGACGCTGCTGCGCTGTGTCCTGATGGCCAGTAGGTACCTATCAGGATGACTGGCGTGGAGTTTGTGGGCTGCAGGGTGGCTGTGACCAGTCTCCCAGCAGTGTCAGCGGTGTTTGCTTTGGCTGTGGTTGCCACAGCTATAGAGCGCTTGACAGCTAGGATGGTACCTGCGGTGTGGTGGTGGCTGTGCCACCAGGTGTAGTCACGTAGCATTGTTTGCAGCCATCTTGGCGTCATCTTGCTCTTCCTGCCTATCTTGGTCTCTGTGAGTACTAGAATGTCTGGGTTGTCTTCCAGAATCAGCTCTGTAACGTCTTGTCTCTTTGTGTAGAGGCCTTGTGTGTTGAGTGTGCTGATTGTGAGGTTGCTGAGGATGGGTATGGGTTTGGGGTTAGGCGTGGTTGTTGGTACCGTTGTGATGGCGGGCTGGCCTGTACGAGTGTTGTTGTTGGTGCTGGGCGTGGCACATGGTTCAGAGGGAGTCTTCGAGGAGAAGAAGTTGGTGATGCGAATTTGGCGCTTGGTGTTGTTGTCGTGGGTGGTAACTCTGACTGGGCGCCGCTTCTTTGTCATGGGGGGCACTTGTTGCATGGGCTTGCTGAGGGGGGGTGGCTCTGCTGCCTGGGGTGGGGATGGGTTGGGGTGAGGGGCTGGGGCTGGGGTTGGGGCTGGGGCTGGGGCTGGGGCTAGGGCTGGGGCTGGGGCTGGGGCTGGGGCTGGGGCTGGGGCTGGGGCTGGGGCTGGGGCTGGGGCTGGGGCTGGGGCTGGGGCTGGGGCTGGGGCTGGGGCTGCCTGTCTGCGTTTGGTATGTTTGGTTGTAGGGTTTATGGGGTTGGTTTTCTTGGATCTAGGGTTCAGGGTGGTATTTAAAGTGGGCATCGCTCTGGTCTGATGTGCTTCTGTAGTGAGGTCTATGGGGGTCGTGTGGTCTGCAAGGTGTGCGGCTAGGTCTTGAGGTGTGTAGCCTGCCTGGGGGTCTGCTATCCATATCTCTTTACGGACAAATGTTGTGTGCTCTACGTTGCCTGCAGTGATGGTCAGCAGGCTGCCCTGAAGGCGTTGCCAGTCAAGGGGCGTGCTTAGTGGTTGTGGTGCGTGGCGTAGTGAGTCTAGCCAGAGCCATCCTTGTGAGGTGTGCCTAATGGCAGTCGCATGGCCGATGCCTTTGCCATCGCTGCATGAGAGGAGGATAATTGCGCTTGTGCATGTTGCACCTGTGTCTGTTATTGCACCAAGGATCCTACTGGGTGTGATGCTGCCTCGGGGGAGGGGTTGGGTGGCGGGGTGTAGATAGGTATTATGATGTGTGCGGTGGAGGTAGTGGTTCAGTGTGTCTAATGAGAACTTGCCTTCTTTGTCGTAGATATGGCTTGTGTGCAATGCTCTCACTGCAAGCCCCATGCCTCGGGCTTGTTGTGCTAGTTGTTGCATGTGGTCCGCCAGGTTCTTACAATGTCTAATGACTGCTTGATGGTCTATCAGCTTGACTCCCATGGCCATGTTGAAGGCATGTACAAGGCAGCAGTTATCATGTTGACACTCCATGTATGGGGGTTGGGGTCGGTTTGGCAATGTGTACCTGGGTATGTTGTCTTCCTTATGACTTATGATGTGGCATACACCTTCTCGTCTTAGGGCTATGGTTTGTGTCGGTGTGGCTGCTGGGTCTGGTGAAATGACGAATATCTCGTGGAAGGTTGTTTTGTGGAGAGGCGACAGCTCGTGAATTGGTATAGCTGCTTTACTGGGGCTGTCGGAGTCTAGGAGCTTCCAATGGCCGCCAAGTTTTCTAATTGCCATGCTGTGACCGTTCGTTTTACATAAGAAGTTAAGGGTGGCGTACATTATCGCCAATGCGTCAAACTTGTCGTCGCTCCAGTCCTCTGCGGTGTGTAGTTGGGCGACGCTTGTAAGAGTGAGGCCGAAGTGTGTCTGAAGATAGAGGTGGATGACCTCGTCGCTAAGTGCACCTCCGTCGCCACGTGCAATCGTCCACGCATTCCTGTCGCCTTCGTCGTAAAGTCTGTCTCGCCAGGCTTTCCAGAAAGTGTGAAGGTCATTAGGTTCCACCCAATGCTTGCCAGCTGCATTGTTAAGGGAGTGGGCTTGGCAATTGCGACCTATTTGTACTTCGAAATAAAGGGGGTTAGGGTTGGCTCCTGAGTGATGCTCCTCACAGTGGGCTGGGCCGGGGTTAGCTTCAACATCCCCAGCGGCTAGCAGTAGCCAGGCCACGTAGACAGCCCGGGCTGCAGAGAAGGGGTCCATGGTGCATGGGGTATTTTCTTTTCCATTCCTATTTGCTGCTATCTGGTAGGTGCAGTAGACATGCAGTGTGCTGTTAAACTGGTTGACTGTGTAAGGATGGCTGCTGTTGGCTCCATGCGTAGAGAGGTGAAACTTGTTGGCAAGCTTGCAGAGGGCACAAGAGGATGCTTGGGTGCCGTCTATCCCTGCCATGAGATTGTAGCAAGTGGTCCTAACCGTCGCTCTGATACGGGCGATTAGTTTCTTGTGTTTCCTAAAGCAACGTTTGGAATCCTTGATTGTGGGCTGCAAGGGGTGGCTTATGCGTTGGTATAGTGTGTTTAGCACGTGCGCGCATATAACAAAGAGCATGAGCATGTTCATTAGCCTGTTATGTTGTTTAATGGTTGTCCCAATGTGTGTGGGTTGTAGTTGTTGGTGAACAGAGGGTTGTGGTTCTTGGTGATGTGGGTTGTGGTTGTGGTGATGTGGGTTGTGGTTGTTGGTGATGTGACAGAGGGTATTGGGCATGACAGTCAGGGCTGGCAGGTGGTGGTAAGGCTTTGCAGCATTGCCCTCCATATCAGCCTCCATATCAGCATCAGAAGCTTGCATCTTAGTTACAGCTAGCTGGTCGTACCAGCCTGCAACAGCCAGGGCTGGCAGGTGGTAGTAAAGCTGAGCTACATGTCTCTTTTCACCCTGCATGTTAACATAGATGGCTTGCATCCCTGTGTCAAACAGTTGGTTGTGCCTGGCTGGCAGGTCATTGTGGATAGCAGTTGTGTTTGTAGCAGCCGGGGCTGGTAGCTCAGGGTGCTCAAAGTGGGCATCCTGGGCCACACAGGCGCCCATGCTGAAGGCCGAACTGTCGTTGGCTATCTTGAGGGTGTATTTTGGCAGCGGTGTGCCTGCAGGTGGTGTAAAAATGTCCGCGAGGGATAAGGTAGTGCCCGTAAGGGCTTGAAGATTAGCGTTGTATTGGGCCAGTGGCCTGGTCGTGACCCTGATTGCGTAGCTACCGTGAGGTTTCCCTCGCACGGTGCCTGGGCGGTCTGACAAGCGGCGGCAAGGGTGGCTGTTGCCACCGATGCTCGCACCGCCCCAGCACCGCCCAGCGCAAGTCAGTAGGAGTAGCAGAACTAGAGCTAGCTTACGCCTGCCATCTAGCTCCATCGCTCTGGCTCCAACGACGGCAGTCAACGAGGTCAACTTAGGTGATTCGAAGCTCATTCCAAAGCTCTACGCTTGCTCTAGCACGTCCTACCAACAGGACAGGGCAGGTCTGGAGGGTACATGACCACGGACACTGGGAAGTGATCGGTGGAGACCGGCTTGAGGCCCTGGATGGAGCTGTCCAACTGCCACTCCGCCACGGAGGTTGAGACGTACCAGCGGTCAAGGCGGGCCCCTGTCTGCCAGCGGTTGCTGAGGTGCGTGAGGTCGCGGGAGGTGGGGCGCAAACGACGCCAGGCATCCACTAAGCCCCTCTCCTCCACCAACCGCTCCAGCTGCTCCGCCCCCACTCCCCTGCTACCCACCCAGTCCTCCGCGTGCTGGCTGGTCGCCCCCACGGGTGTGCCCACCTTGTCGTCCGGGGAGAGGATGCAGTTGAAATCCCCTCCCAAGAAGAGCATGCGGCGCTCTGTGGCGTGAGGGAGGCAAGCAGGCAGGCTGGCCCCGAAGAAAGCAGCCCGCTGTGCTGGCTGGGCTGGGGCGTACACACACACCAGCGATGCTGGCCTGCCCGCTAACTCTGCATCTACCCTCACCACCCTCCCCTGTGCCCCGTCTACCTGCAACTGCACCTGTGTGCAGCCCTGCAGGATGGTGGAGGGCTTGACTAGGACCAGGCAGCCCTGGGAGTGGCCGGTGCCTGGGCTGTAGAACCATTGGCCCCGCCACCCCGGCTTGGCACCTGTGGCTGCCTCTGCCCACTGCCACAGGCACTCCGCCTGGTGGCACTCTTGGAAAAAGAATAACTGAGCGGTGCTGCTGGCAGCCCAATCCAGCAGGGCCTGGAGCTTGCGGGGCTGAGCTAGGCCCCTGACGTTGAGGGTGACTGCCTGGAAACTGGCAGCCACACCCGGACGCTGCATGGCTAGACTTGGTGGGCCCCCGCGCGGGCTACGCGTGAACTGAACAGAGCGTGCGAGCCCTGAGGGGGAGGGGGTGGGAGTGGCGTCTCGACGCAAACCGCTTTCTTACGGCAGGGAGAGGGGACGGCGTGACGGGCTGTGCCCGGAAGAGCTAAAGGCGGGCGAGGTGGTAGGGGAAGGTAGAGGTCCAACCTCCGCTCCCGCCCTAACTCGTGCCCCACGCCGGCCTCTTGGCCCAAGCCTACAGCTGACACCGCCACTGGCCCCGCTGGCGCTCCTTCGGCCGAGCGAGCCTCCCTAACCCTCCTACCTACTCCTGGACCCACCATCCAACCTGCTCCCAACCCAGGCCACCCCTGTAGACCCCCCTGACCTCCCCCTTCCCTACTCCCCCGCTGGCGCCCATGCTGGCCCCCCTGTAGGCCTCCCTGCTGGGCACCTTGGCCTCCCCCCTGACCATCCCCCCCTAAAACCTCTGGCACCCTAGCCCCTTGACGCGCTGGCCGAGACCTCTTCCTCGCACTGTACCCAGCTGCCCCCTGGCCTGCGGAGGAGCACGCCCCTGGCATGAGAGGGGAGGGATAACGGCGCTGCCCGGCCTGCCCGGCGTGCTGCTCAGGCCCCAAGCTACCATCCTCGGACTCCAAATCTGAGAGCACCCCATAGCGGACGCGAGGAGGGGAGATAGGTAGGTCACTGTCCTCTGAGCTGTCACAGTCCATGACCCCGTACCTGACCATCTGTGGTGCCTCCGTGGGTGGACTGATGGCCATAAGGGGAGGGCAGAGATGAGCAGGTAGCGGGGCTGGGGTGGGCTGCGTTATACCAGCTCCGTGGGCTAGCTGGCACGGATCCCTGGGCCGGCGAGCCCGGTCAACTAGGTCCTGGAGCGTCCTAGCTGCACCCCGGACAAACCTCTCCATCCGCAGGACGGCTGTGCCCTTGACGATGGGGCGTTGAGTGGGGGGCCCGCCCAAGGGTCGCAGGGTGGGGGAGCTGAGCACGTTGGAAGGTGAGGGAGGGAGACGAGCCACATCCATGTCAACTGGGGTAGCAGTGCCCGCAACCACAGAGAACCCAACTGCAGGAACCATCGCCAGCTGTCCTGTCCCCGCCAACACCCGCGCTGCTGTGCCTGAGGCTGCACCAGCCCTTTCCTCTACCCACTGACTAGCCCTCCTGCCCAACCTAGTAAAAGCGCAGGTCTCCTTGCCAACTGTCCTAGGAACGAAGGCCAGCGGTGCATGAACTCTTGGGTGCCCAAAAAGGTTGGCCCGCTGTTGCTGCTGCGCAAGGGCACCCTTGAACTCCTTTCCTCCCTCGTACCCCGCCATGCCACCCCCTGCTGGGGCGAGCTGGGTGGGGGTGGCCATGACCGGCGCTGAGGGGGAGTCCTGGCCTGCCTGGCCACCCAGCTGCTCCCGAGCCTGGCTACCCTGACCCCCCTTCCCCCGCTCGTAACCCGCCATGCCACCCCCTGCTGGGGCAAGCTGGGTGGGGGTGGTCATGATCGGCAGGGCGGGGGGGCCCAGCGGCGACTGACTGGACCCTGCCAGAAAAGGACCCGCCGCTCCCCCCCTCCTACTTACTGGCGGATGGTCGGTGCAGAGGTCGGTGTTGGGTGTACGTTGCGTGGTCAACGAGCGAGACGGACCCCACGAAGAGTCAAAGCGGGAGGGCTTGAAGATAGGGCCTGGAGCCAGGGCTTGAAGCTGCTGAGGCTTGGCGGAAGCTGTGGCTGGGTGAATCACCTTGGTACCACCCTTGGCAAGGCGGGTATACCGAGGGCGTAGGGAAACTGCCGGTGAGTCATCCTCTGATGTCGCATCGGGCAGAGGTAGCAGCATAGCTGCAGCAAACCCTGCAGTGCCACTCCCTGCTGGGGTGAGCTGGGTGGGAGGGGCAGCAGGTGTGGCTGGCGCGGGGCCCATGACGCCCTTGTCGGGCAGAGGCTGCAGCAGCTGGGCACACTCAGGCTGGGTGCCTGCAACACTCACTGCAGGGCCACCCACTGCTAGGGTGAGCTGGGTGGGGGGGGCAGCAGGTGTGGCTGGCGCGGGGCCCATGACGCCCTTGTCGGGCAGAGGCTGCAGCAGCTGGGCACACTCAGGCTGGGTGCCTGCAACACTCACTGCAGGGCCACCCACTGCTAGGGTGAGCTGGGTGGGAGGGGCAGCAGGTGTGGCTGGCGCGGGGCCCATGACGCCCTTGTCGGGCAGAGGCTGCAGCAGCTGGGCACACTCAGGCTGGGTGCCTGCAACACTCACTGCAGGGCCACCCACTGCTAGGGTGAGCTGGGTGGGGGGGGCAGCAGGTGTGGCTGGCGCGGGGCCCATGACGCCCTTGTCGGGCAGAGGCTGCAGCAGCTGGGCACACTCAGGCTGGGTGCCTGCAACACTCACTGCAGGGCCACCCACTGCTAGGGTGAGCTGGGTGGGGGGGGCAGCAGGTGTGGCTGGCGCGGGGCCCATGACGCCCTTGTCGGGCAGAGGCTGCAGCAGCTGGGCACACTCAGGCTGGGTGCCTGCAACACTCACTGCAGGGCCACCCACTGCTAGGGTGAGCTGGGTGGGGGGGGCAGCAGGTGTGGCAGGCCGGGGAGCCGCCACGCCCTCAACGGACCCAAACGGCAACAGCAGGCTTGGCTTTGGCTGCATTCCCTCGAGCACCACAGCAGTGCTACCCCCTACTGGGGCGTGCTGGGTGGGGGTAGCAACAACTGTAGTGTCAGGGGGAAGAGGGTGTACCTGCTGTTGCTGCCGCCGCCCTGGCAGCTGTGGAGCAGATGCCCCCAAGCCCTCTGTTTCCTTTCGTGCTAGGAGGCCAGCAGCAGCGCCGGTGCCAGGAGGGGGCTGGGAGGTGGTGGAAGGGACAAAGCAGGTCCAGCCAGGTAACCCCTCAACACTCGCCTGGGTGAGCAGGGTAGGAGCCGCGGCCTCTCCGGCAAGCAAAGAAGCGCTCGTGGCTCCTGAGGCGTCCGCCATAGGCCCATCGGCTGGAGCATGCTGAAGGGTGGGCTGGGCAGGTGGGGAAGGTGAGCAGGGTGGTAGAGGTGAAGGGGGGGGGGCTGAGGGGGGATCAGGAGGAGGTGGAGGAGGAGGTTGGGGACCTGCAGGTCCCTCGGCGCCTTGCTGGAGAGGGGCCCCGTCCTCCCTAAAGACCTGGATACGCCCCCACCGCCCCATGGGGTTCTGCACACTCCTAGGCAGAAAGGCTAAGGAGGGGTCACCCGCTGGTGGGAACACCCAGGCCTCCACCACCCCACCATTCCCGCACTGTGTGCCTGCCAGGTAGCTGTACCGGGGGTGGTCACCCAGGCGCTCGTTGAACACGAAAGTGGAGGTGGGGTGTAAGACAGCAGGCAGCCCCTCCCCGCTGTACTCGCTGGCAGAGTACCCAGCGGCAGCAAGCACCGCTGCCGTGATGCCTCGCCGCGCTGCCTGCTGGTAGTGCAGGCTCAGCACCACCTTCACTGCACCTGGAGGGGGGAGGCTGGGCAGGGGTGTCATAGGCACACTGACGACCCGCCCCAGGTACTGCACCTCCCAGACAGACTGAGCCAGGAGGGAGGAGTGGAGAAGCCTGCCCTGTGCTGAGGCATGATCATGGAGGATGTGTAGGGCATGGTGGGGCTGGTCAGGCTGCAGGTGGGACTCTAACGAGACCAAAGCTGAGCCATGCTGCAAGGCATAAAGCCGGACCTCTGTGGCACAGGCTTCGGCAAACCCTGCCACGAAGTCGGCTGCCGCGGCATGCAGGAGCTGGCTCTGCACCAAGTGCCGGGCTGTGGCCCCAACCTGCATGGCCCACACCACCTCCATGGTGAAAGGCTCCTTGGTCAGCCGGCGAGTGAGCCAGCCCCCGCTACGGGTAGAGGCAACCTGGGCAATCGCTGCTGTAAGGCTGCTGTCCATGGTCAGGGGGTGACTGGACCTGGGGCTCAGGACGAGAAACAGCGTGAGCAAGGCACAAGGAAGGCAGCGAGCTCACAAGGAGGGGACTTAGCTCAGCTGTCCCCCATTGACCCGGGGGCTGGGCTGGGCTGACCTGGGGGCTGGGCAAGGCGTTGGCAGAGTGCACGGTAGCGAAACAAAGTCCACGCACGGTGCTGCTGACACCTCAATGAGATGCTGTGCATGCTTAGAGGCAGGGTCAGGCAGGTCCCGGCTCAGGTGTCAGATAGGCCCGGGCCAGGTGTCAGGAAGGGGCCGGGCCATGAGCAGTGTTGTGAATCTTCAGATTTTCAGATTTTCAATTTTCAAATTTTCAATGAAAATGGAAGTGTTTCATTGAAAAACTGAAAGAGTTTCATCGTCAGTGAAACTGAGCGGATGCCGCTGGTTCTCAGCCTATCCTTTCAAACGCGACTTGTTTGTAGGCCTGCACTGTTTGAAATGCAGAAATACTTAGGTTGCCAAAGGTCAGACATGCAAGCCATTTTAAAAGATGCAAGCCATCCATGCTGTCCGTGGATCCGCCATCTGTGGCGTTTTCTGGCTTGCGCTTCTTCCGCTGTGGATGTAGCGCGCTGGCGCCAACCAAGTTAATCACAGCACAGCCAATCACTCTGCAACACCCGATCTGCGATCTGACCGGGGGCAGCACCCGGCACTTTTAGATTTTCAGTGAAGACGTTCAGATTTTCAGATGACAATTTTCATTGAAAATCTGAATGAAAATCTGAAAATTTCACAACACAGGCCATTTTTTTTTTTTGTGGAGGAGAGTTACAGAGGAAGGTAAGGGACCAAAACAGCACTAGGTGAGAGGTCAGGAGAGAAAACCGTCAAAGGAGAGCAAAGCGGGCAAACCAAGCGACAAGACCACACAAAACAGGAGTCGAAGCCTTGAAGGCCCCCAAAAGACACAGGCCCTCCTACTACACGCTAACGAGGAAACGACTCACCCTCCCGACCCAGCCCCAGAAGATCCCCCACCCGCGAGATCCCCCCCGCCCGCGAGAGCTCCCCCTAGCTACCCAGGGGACAAAAAGACAGCGCCCCTCTTCCCCCTCCCTCCCAACCCCAGCCTTACCACCCCCCCGCTCTAAACTACCCAGCCTAACCAACAAACAGGCACTACTCCCACTCCCATACCCTGGCCTCCCGTACAGGCAACAACCCCCTAGCCGGGCTCCGCTGCGGCACCTAGGATGGGGGGGGCGGGCACAGGCCACTGCAAGGACAGACGCACAACCAGCTCCCCCTGCTGCCGCTGAAACCACCCTCCCGACGCTGCAGGCCACAGGCTCGCGAACTTCCTCTCATCCAGCCGCGGGTCTCTCCCCTTGAACCACGTGGACGGGACGGCGCCGCCCAGCCCCACCCGAATGTCCCTACCCACCCGGTACCAGTCCCGCTGCACCGCCGATGACAGGGTGAAGATGACTCCCTGCGCCACCCGATGGGCGAGCGACTGCGTTTGAAGCGCTGCGGCTGGGCCCAAACACCGGATGCGCCACACCGACCCCAAGTAGGCAACGCGAAGGCGCAGCCACAGGTGGGCATCGGGGGGGTGAAAGGGGCCATCCTCGCTGTGCGTAGGGCGCCCGCTGAGGAGCAGGAGAGCGTCGCTTGAGGGAGGGCGGGTGCCTGTGAGGCGTTCGTACACGTCCAGCACCCACTCCCAAGCGGGAGCCACGGAGGGACAGGTAAGGAAGGCATGGGTGAGCGTCTCCAGGGGTCCCAGCTGGCAGAGGCGACAGACTGATGAAGCAGGGGCCGCAGCTTCTTTCAGGATGTGGCCCCACATGGCCCCCACCATGAGGCTCCCGTGCAGCACCCGCCACGCCACAATGACATGCTCCCGGCGGAGGGTGGGGTCCAGCAGCTCCTGCCACACCTCTAGGCAAGGCTGGCCGGCTTGGGCTGAGCGGGCTAGTTCGTCCACCATGCCATCCAGAGCTCCATGCCCGGCGGCGGGCAGCGCGCCTGCCCGCCTGTTGCCGCTGTGCCTGCCCCCCCTTCCCGGTCGGATCTGGGCGTCTAGCTTCCGCTGTGCCCGCTGCACCGCCCTAAGCTCCGGGGTGGGCCGCGGAGGAGGTCTAGCGTTGGTGGCACGCCAACGCGGTGTCTGGCTGCCCTGCACTTCCTCCGGGAGCAGCTCCTCTACATCCCTGCCCTGCTGCTCCCGCTCCCCCGCTGCCCGTTGCGCTACCAGGAGGGTGGCGCTATCTAGCCAGCGCTGCTCCAGGGTCCGAAGGCCAGCTCCCGTGACGGCTAGCCCCTGAGCTGGCTCAGCCCCTGGCGGCGGGCGCAGCCCCCAAAGGGCTGGCCATAGGCCCCCACTAGCAGGATAGGTGGGGTCGAAGCGGGCCCGCTGCAGCTGCGTGAGGCGCAACCGTGCTGCCTTGACGGTGAGCACCAGGA
This sequence comes from Haematococcus lacustris, assembly GCA_030144725.1. Classification (NCBI taxonomy): domain Eukaryota; kingdom Viridiplantae; phylum Chlorophyta; class Chlorophyceae; order Chlamydomonadales; family Haematococcaceae; genus Haematococcus; species Haematococcus lacustris. The sequence goes on along the minus strand of JASKMD010000024.1, from coordinate 5,179,777 downwards.
GGGAGGTGTTGCCCATGCCCCAAACCTGAGGGTCTAGCTGCACTTGGGACCAGGGTCCGAGCAGCCACTCCTCCCTAGGCCAGGAGGGGGGGGCCTCCCTGCCCGCTGAGCCTGCCCCCCGCTCCCCGCTGCGATCCCCATCCCTCCCACGACCCCTGCCCCGACCCCTACCCCTACTGCGCCCAATACCCTGTGCCCTTCCCCCCTCCGCTGTCTGCCCGTTGTCCCTACCCACACCCTCGTCCCCCACCTGCCCCCCCCTAGGCTCCAACGCTGCAGGGGCAGCTGCCCCCCCCCGCTGCTCCGGGAGCGGCCGCATGTGGGCGGCACGCTCTTCAAGGGACAGCCGATAGTGGGGCTTGTCCAGGAGCACCACTGCTGCAGCCTGCCACTCCTCCCCGGGGAGAACCCCTACAACCCCCAAGGGACCCTGCCCTTGAGCGTCCAGGGCCACCAGCCTACCGCTAGGTGACACCCAGTGGGTCGGCCGCTGAGAGGGAACGCGCCGCACCAGGAAGCCCGTCCCACCCCACGCACACTCCCACTCCGGTGCTGGGAGCTGCCGAACATCCACCACCTGTTGCCACGGCTCCGGCAGGGTGGCCCGCGCCATGTCAGCCTCCCACCTCACGGCTGCCTGCTGCTCAGCTGAGACGAAGGCGGAGCGGGGTCGATGGAGGGCATCGCGCACGTGCCGAACGTGGGTCCAGCGCAGGGCCTCATCTGCCAGGGGGTCACTGTCTGGCCTGCCCCGCAGTCTGACTAAAGCGTTGAAGCGCAGAGGCTCCGCCAGCACCGAGAAGTGAGATTGGGCGGCCGGGGCCACCACGCGGTGGAGCTTGAGCTGTGCAATGGCTGTGACGTGGGCCTGTAGGCGGGGGCTCAGGTTGGGCACGGGGGAGGCTGTGGGGTCCGTGACTACCCAGGTGCTAAGGCTGTGTAGGGGGTCGGCGAGCAGGCTGTGCAACAGGGGCTGCCACTCCCGGACTCTGGGCGAGAAGAGCTGGGCCACAGTTTTGGCTAGCATGGCGGTGCTGGTGATCTCCAGGTCTGGCAGCCCCAGCCCACCCTCCCGTCGGGGCATCACACAAGTAGCGTCGTTGGGGTAGAGGCAGGCCATGTTGGGGCTACGCTCCTGGGGTAGGTCCGAAGCTGCCACAAAGCGCTTGACCGCCTTGCCCATCGCCACTCCGGCTGCAGCCAGGGGCTGCACGAACGCCATCTGGTAAATGGCCTTTGACGCTAGGCATTGCTGCGCCACTTGCACCCGACCCAGCAGGTTGAGACTTTGCGGTCGCCAGGGAAGGGAGGCGGCCACCATGACTGTTGCTGCCCCTCCAAAGGCAGCCTCGCTCATGGCGGAGTAGCTAGCTGCCCCGAGAGGCACCCCCAGGTGCCGGACGGGTACGCCCTGTGGCGAAGGGGGGATGGTCACGGCTCCAGCCCCGGTCCCTGGCCCTGCACCACCTTCACCCTCACCCGCCCCCTGGCCCTCCCAGCCCTGGCACCCCCGCTCCGCCCCGCCCTTGCCCCGGCCCCGCCCTCTGCTCCTAGCCACCCCCTCTCCCCCTGCCCCGCCACCTCCCCCCTCCACCTCAGTCCTACCACCCCCAGCTGAGGCAAGCTGGGTAGGGTTGGCAGCAACTGTTGAGGAAGGGGGCACCTGCCTGAGAGACCTGTGCTGCTGATGCTCCTGACCACCGCCTCCCTCGCCCAGCCTCTCTCCTCCTCCGTCCTTGCTGCTGCCAGCCCCTCTGCCATGGCCCGCTCCTGTGCCTCTGCCCCTCTCTAGGCTCACCGTCCCGCTCTTGTCCCTCTGAGCCCTGCCCGCCCCCGTCCCACCCTCCCCCCTGCCCCCCACCCAACCTGTGACCCTGCCTTCCCCTGTGCTGGCCGCCCCTGCGTTGCCCTCCCCCCTTTGGCTGCCCGCTCCTGCTTTGCCCCCCTCCTGCCCCGCTGCCGAGACCTCTACCGGCTGACCACAAGAGAGCGCTGAGCTCTTGGCTACGCTGAGGGCTGGCCCCCCTGCAGCTCGGAACAGGCTCAGGGCCTCCAACACCACCGCCCCGTCCCTGACCCTGTCCAGCACCGCGATGGTGAGGTCGTCTGCATACTCCTTGGAGGGGAGGACTGGAAGGAGGGTGGGCTGACACATGGAGAGTCACCCGCTGGTGGGAACACCCAGGCCTCCACCACCCCACCATTCCCGCACTGTGTGCCTGCCAGGTAGCTGTACCGGGGGTGGTCACCCAGGCGCTCGTTGAACACGAAAGTGGAGGTGGGGTGTAAGACAGCAGGCAGCCCCTCCCCGCTGTACTCGCTGGCAGAGTACCCAGCGGCAGCAAGCACCGCTGCCGTGATGCCTCGCCGCGCTGCCTGCTGGTAGTGCAGGCTCAGCACCACCTTCACTGCACCTGGAGGGGGGAGGCTGGGCAGGGGTGTCATAGGCACACTGACGACCCGCCCCAGGTACTGCACCTCCCAGACAGACTGAGCCAGGAGGGAGGAGTGGAGAAGCCTGCCCTGTGCTGAGGCATGATCATGGAGGATGTGTAGGGCATGGTGGGGCTGGTCAGGCTGCAGGTGGGACTCTAACGAGACCAAAGCTGAGCCATGCTGCAAGGCATAAAGCCGGACCTCTGTGGCACAGGCTTCGGCAAACCCTGTCACGAAGTCGGCTGCCGCGGCATGCAGGAGCTGGCTCTGCACCAAGTGCCGGGCTGTGGCCCCAACCTGCATGGCCCACACCACCTCCATGGTGAAAGGCTCCTTGGTCAGCCGGCGAGTGAGCCAGCCCGCGCTACGGGTAGAGGCAACCTGGGCAATCGCTGCTGTAAGGCTGCTGTCCATGGTCAGGGGGTGACTGGACCTGGGGCTCAGGACGAGAAACAGCGTGAGCAAGGCACAAGGAAGGCAGCGAGCTCACAAGGAGGGGACTTAGCTCAGCTGTCCCCCATTGACCCGGGGGCTGGGCTGGGCTGACCTGGGGGCTGGGCAAGGCGTTGGCAGAGTGCACGGTAGCGAAACAAAGTCCACGCACGGTGCTGCTGACACCTCAATGAGATGCTGTGCATGCTTAGAGGCAGGGTCAGGCAGGTCCCGGCTCAGGTGTCAGATAGGCCCGGGCCAGGTGTCAGGAAGGGGCCGGGCCATGAGCAGTGTTGTGAATCTTCAGATTTTCAGATTTTCAATTTTCAAATTTTCAATGAAAATGGAAGTGTTTCATTGAAAAACTGAAAGAGTTTCATCGTCAGTGAAACTGAGCGGATGCCGCTGGTTCTCAGCCTATCCTTTCAAACGCGACTTGTTTGTAGGCCTGCACTGTTTGAAATGCAGAAATACTTAGGTTGCCAAAGGTCAGACATGCAAGCCATTTTAAAAGATGCAAGCCATCCATGCTGTCCGTGGATCCGCCATCTGTGGCGTTTTCTGGCTTGCGCTTCTTCCGCTGTGGATGTAGCGCGCTGGCGCCAACCAAGTTAATCACAGCACAGCCAATCACTCTGCAACACCCGATCTGCGATCTGACCGGGGGCAGCACCCGGCACTTTTAGATTTTCAGTGAAGACGTTCAGATTTTCAGATGAAAATTTTCATTGAAAATCTGAATGAAAATCTGAAAATTTCACAACACAGGCCATGAGGGGTGCCGACCCAACCCAGGGAATCTTGCGCCACGACCTGCGACCCACGAACGGTCGCACCCCATTGAGCCCCAGGCTGCAGCGAGCGACCATGTTCACAGTCCGCGGGAGTGGCGGGCGGAGTGATCTGGGAGGCTTCAGTGCAAAACGCGAGTTTCAGCGCGCGTGACTTACCGCGATAGCCTCAGCTACCCTTCACTAGCGCGTGGTGTGAGCGGCAGGCCTGGCACGGATTGGCGGGACCAACGGCCGGGGTGACCTGTTGTGCTCACCAAGTCAATGTTAACGTGCCAGACTATTTGTTGCCGAAACAGTGAAATGGCTTTTCCATTCTTGCAAGATTTACTTACAATGCTAGGCCCACAGCTCCCCATGCTCGACAAGCCCCTCTAGATCACATGAGGCGTGGGAGTTTAAGGGTGGTATTGCTGCCGCTGCTGCTACTGGTGCTGGTGGCTTACCGTCAGCTGTCAGGCTGCTTGGCTGGTATCTTGGTATAGCATTGCCGTCACCCGGTTCGCTTCTCAATCCCACACACCTCCACACGCAAAGATGTGAGCTTGTTAAACGAAGCTTCCCATGTAAGGGAGAAGAGAGAATACAATAGACAGGGTTGTTGCAGCACAAGAGATGACTCCAATGAGTACCACCGGCAGCCACCTGCTCTGGTCAAGTGGTGCATCAGCGGCATGCAACGAAACGTTGAAGTGGCAACACGGCACAACAGCCATGTGACCAAGACCCTTGAACCGTCTGCCCGTCCAATTGACAGTGGGCAGCAGCACATGCACAGATGCGTAGGCATAGGCATAGGCTTGTACGGAGAGATCACGATGCAATGCAGGTTTGATCGCCTCATGCTTGTTTGATCACTAGCTGCCTGCATCATGCCGCTGGGGACCTTATAGAGCGAGGGCAGCCAAGCAGCCTCATTGCTGACGGCTTTAGCTTGTGGACTTAGGCAGCAGCAGCAGCAGCAGCAGGACCAGGAGCAGCTGTAGCAGCAGCAGGACCAGCAGCATCTCCCTGCTGCCGGGGTTCCTCAACATAGCCGTGTTCTACAAGGTGCCCTCCTGCTGGTTGCCAGGACGGCACTGCACCGCAACGACATGAGCAGGCGGGGCTGCAGCCAGGCCTCCCCTAGCTGCAGCTTGGCCCAGGCCGCTGGGCACCATAGCTCCCCTAGCTGCAGCCATGGTGGCGGGTGCAAGGGGAGCCAATGGCCAGGGGTACATAGGGGTCCGTAGTTGATGTACCTTATTGGATGGTGTATCCCCGGGGCATCAGGGGGCACCTGATCACTGCCCCTCCTGGCCCTGATCACTGCATCCCCGGGGCATCAGGGGGCACCCCCCGTTCAATGCAGCCGCTGCATGTTTTGTGATGACCGCACCAACTTGAGCCCGTTTTGCTTTGCTGCGCCTGGCGGTGCTCCGCCGCCACCACCATTGCTCGCACTTGCTGCAGCGGGCGCACTCGCTGCCACCGAACATGACGCGATGCTGGAGCGCTCAGGCATGAGTCCAATGGGAGCCACTGGCGGCAATGCTGGTGGGTTGGCTCGCTCACTAGCCTTCCTGTTGCTCAACTCCACCTGCACCGTGCCAGCAGCAGACACAGGTCCGTGGCAACGCAGTCGCGTGTGAGGAACACCAGCAGAGCCTGAAACTCTCAAGCTGGCACTGCTGCAGACCTGCCAACGTGCAGATCCCTTGCACAGTCCACTGCTTGGCTTGTTGGCATGCACGACCTCTGTTCAAGCATATAATGTAGTCCTTGTGTGCCCATCTCCCTTTGTTGGAGAATAGACACCACCTTGGTGATCCCTGCTTTGTACTCACTGGCGGATGAGTGCCAGTTGCATGTGTGCAGCACCACCTCATCCCTGCGTAGCCCAGGCACTGACCTGGGCTGCTCGGGCCGCAAAGTTGAGTGACGACAACGTTTCTGAGGCGCTGGCAGCTTCAGGGGCTACGTTACACACCAGCAGCACCTTGGAGCTGCCACTGAGGGCGTCCTGCAGCACCTGTGCAGGCCAGAACACCCAGACTAGGGACTACTGGCATGCACCCTCACACACGCACTCGCACGTGGCGTCCCTTCCCCACACATCCATTGGCAAGGCCAGTCAAGCCCATCAACTTGCAATCTCCGAGCCCCCGATCTTTTACGCCCCTCACTATGTTGCTTATCAACGGTGGGCTTCCCTATGGTTGCAGCCACTGCAGCTGCTGCAGCTGAGTGCGACCAGCTCCAGCTCAGCACAGGGGTATCTTGTCTTACTTACCTCAGCACAGCGTATGTTATCTTAATAAGAAAACTTGTATCCTAGCACAGGGGTATCTTATCTACCTTAGCATAGAGATTCCCCGTACCCTCATCCTCTGCGCCTACAGAGCGGCACCGGACTGACCTGGGTGAGCTTGCTGTTGCGAAAAGGCACGTGCGGGGTGCGGCGCTGCAAAGCGCTGACGACGTCTCCAAGAGCACTCAGGCTCTTGTTGATGCTCTGCGATTCTTTCAGCTGCTGCCCTACCACCTCGCTCTTATGCACGCGCTCGCTGCCTGCCAGGTCCACCAGGTGGAGGGTGCTGGTGGTGGTGCGGCCGTCAACAGCGGTGGCGGTGATGCGCACGGACAGCAGCGCGTGGCTGCGGGAGCTGGAGGCGTTCAGGGCGGTTGAGGCGGTTGTGCGGTTGGCTGAGCCTTCAACCAACACCTGAGGCAGGTGTCAGAGAAAGGAAGGCCAGCAGTTGGGCAGAGCTGGAACCAGACCTTACCAAGGCTGTGTAAAGGCCCAACACATTTGCAGCATGGGACGGTGTGAAGCACTGCGGCTGTGGGACATGAGTTGGTGCGGGACCTGTACCTGCACCTGTGCGGCTGTGGCACCTGCACAGGCCTTCCCTTCAACATGGGGGTGTGTTGGCCCTGAGCCAGTGCTGCCCACTAGGGGCTGCCCACCTGTTTGACCTGCTCAAGGCTGCTGACTGTGCGCCAGTTGAGACCGAGCACACGCTCTGCTGTCGGTGGGAGCTCGCCAGGGCCCAGGCCAGAGACCTCCAGCGGCGCGGAGGCCAGGATGCCAGGCGGGCACAGCAGGTCATAGACTGCATGGTTCAGCAGCGCAGACATTCAGCCTACACACGCCTATTCCTTTTACACGTGACCAGCCGGCAATAGACTCACAGTGAGCCCACCGCGACCCAGACCTCACCTCCGCCTGACTAGCCTCTCACTCAAGCATGCACAGACAACAGCAGGTGGAGCCAGGACCCCGGGTAAGGACTACATGGCGAGGATGGTCCTGCAGGAGAGCATGCAGCGGCCCCTGTGCTGTGCCGCTAGCCTGGACTGGAGGAGGACGAGCCTGGTCAGTAGGCGCTGCGGTACCCAGGCACAACATACAAGCATGGCTGGCGTGGGTGACTCACTGGCCTCTCCCCAGCCTAGTCAGCCAGCAGGCCAATGGAGGTGACGCATGACATGCAAGACCACGCACACACACCCGCATGCTGACTGTAGAATATCACACAATCACATACCACAAAGCCTGTCACTAAGCCCATGCCATTTGACATACAGGCAAAGGGCCAACTGATGCGCCTGGCGTGTTATGCTGCTGCTTTGGATGCCCTGATGGTGTCCAAGTAAGATGAGCATGGGCGAGCTAGGCAGAAGACCATCACTGTATGAGTTACTTCTCCCTCAGTGAGGTAGCGCTTAACCTGCAAGTGGACCAAAACCCACTGGCACCGGACTACGCAGCTGTACCCTCCCTTGCCATCCGCAGCTTGTGGCTGTGGGACTGTGAACCTGGCCAGGACATGTGGCGCTGGTGTCCCACTAGGGACCCAGCTTGTACATGGACAGTGTCTAGGGGGCGGCAGTGCCACCCAGGGGTGGAGGAGTGTTAGGGAGGGCTGGTTGTAGGGGTGCAGACAGCACCCACCTGCATCATTGTAGATCTCTGCCATGCTGACTTTCAACTGCCAGGTGCAGTCACGAGACTCCTCGTCCGCAATGGCAAACAGGTCTTGGAGTGAGCGAAGGTTCAGGCCTGTGAGGCGCATCACACCAGAGATCATTCCACTGAGAGCATGGGCAAGCAAGGGCTAGCCAGCAAACGGCCAGCGGCGATGGCCAGTCAGGCGTGTTCTTGAAGAAAGCAAGAATGCAGCCAGGAAGCCAGACAGGCAGGCAGTGAAGCAAGAACACAGCCAGACACAAAAGCAAGAATGCAGGCAGGCTGCCAGGCAGGTGATGAAGTGGGCGATGCAGCAGCAGCACCCTACCTGGTTGCTCAGCTGTGCCCTGCATGGTGTGTGTTTTGCCGCTCCCCGTTTGGCCGTAAGCGAAGATACAGACATTGTGGCCATCAGCACAGGATCTGACCAGAGGGGACACCTCTGCGTACACCACCTGCGCCACCAACACCAGCCACAGTGGCACTACAGCCATGCAGCTGCAGAGGGCAAGATGGCGTGCGCAACTAGAAGCATCAGGCACCAACTAGCTCCATCCATCCTTACTAGCCAGGTAGACCTTATGCTGAACCTTGTGATGGGCCTTTTGCTAGACCTTACGCTCAACCTTATGCTACACCTTATGCTGGACCCCACACCGCTGCCCTCATAGCAGCGAGTGGGTGGTCAGTAGCAGTAGCTATGCAACCTCACACGGCAACATGCTGTGCACAGTCGCAGCTTCAAGTACCAGGATGAGTGTGAACAGTTTGTGCGATGGATGCAGCTGCTCAGGCCAGAGCTCCATAGCCAATGTTGCATAGTGCTCATGTGACAGGCGGTGTGTGATGCGTGGTGGCACATGCCGCCTACTTCTTGTGTGGCATCCGCAAAGACGCAGTCATACTCAAACTGCTGTGGCCGCCTGTCTGGTGGAGAGACGATAATGAGCCCTTCCAGGGGGCAGCTCACGATGCTCGTGTGGCCATCCTGGACTGGCCTGACTCTGCAGCACGCAGCACTGGTGGAGTTAGGGTCAGAAGGCTGTGTGGTGCCATCATCACCATCACCCTCGTCAACGCATCATCCTCATCACCCTCATCACCACCACCACCCTCATCGTTAAATCACCACATGGCCATCTGCAATGTGCAGCATAGGTGGTAAAAGAGCATCGGCTGTGCTGGCTAGGTCACACCACACGCAGGCAAATGCCATGTAATGCTGCTGCTGCTGCTGATGATGATGATGATGGTATCAAAACATTGCCATGTAGAGCGGTGCAGGCCGGCTGCACTCCCAGTTGCAGCCACAGACCCTGACTCAACATACAACACACACCGCAACACACCCTCAGTGGCTACAGCTGCAGACATGCCAGGCCTGAGCCCCAAGGCCAACAGAGATGGTCCAGTGCCCCATGAGCACAAAGAGTACGCTGCGAGAGCGTGGTGACAAGGTGGTGGTGATGGTGGTGATGGTGGTGGTGGTTGTGGTGCAGTGGTGCTAATGGTGGTGGTTAGAGCTGGGTCCATACCAACGCACCTGCACATGACGCGTATGTTTCCCCGCTGCTGCTGCAGCTGCTCGTGCAGGCGGCGCCGGCACTGCCGCTCCCTGTGGAAGCGCTCCTGGAACTCAGCGGCCTGCTTCCTGAACAGCTCCAGCTGTTGCACACTGCTCTCCAGCTGCGGCCATGCAAGCATGGAGTTGCCACACACAGCTCAGAAGGGAACAAGAGTGAGAGGAGGTTTGAATCTCGTTCAACAAGGTTAGGACCAGTTGCTGCCATGCAGTAGGAAGGTGGCATGAGCTGTACGCGCCTGTTAATGTCACCCCCAAAATACCAGCGGTGTGCCAACAAAACACCCCCTTTAGTGGGGAGTCTGTTTCTCTGCCTTTGCGTTGTTGTTCTAGCGCTGTCAACAACGTTCGCTATGAATTTGTCATGAGTCAAAGGTCACCTTGCGCTGTAAATAGTCGCTTTGTAGGCTGCGCTACCGCGCCTTGCACTATAAAGTGTGACATGTGACCTAAGCTACTGCCTAGTTTTCATCGACTTCTTGACCTGAGCCCAAGTATGGGCCCAAGCACGGCCAAGCTTTGTACTTCAGGATCTAAACCTGGGCCATGTCACGTTCAGCTACAAATCAGGCATGTGGACAAAAGGGGGACAACTGTGCAAAAGAGTTGGGTCAATGAGGGAGTTGCTGAGCTGGTTATGGTCGGCAAGGATGCACATCACACATTTGGAGGAGGGATGTACTATGATGCCAGCATGCAGCACTATGTGCACTGTGTCAAATGTAACACACCAGTGCTGTGTCACACTGCAGACAGGAAGGGCCATGCTCACTTTCCTGTGCAGTGAAAGAAACGGTCCCTGACCAGGCATGGTGCCGACCTGTGTGTTGATGCGCTGCAACCATTGCAGCCGACTGTTGCGCTCCTCAGCGTCCCTTTGCAACCGCTGCTTCTCCGCCTCGGCCTCTGCCAGCTTGTTCTTAGTTATCTGCAGGTCACTCAACCTGCACAGGTGCCACACAGAAACGCATGGCCCTGTGGGCACTGGGCATTTGCAGCTAGGTTGTGACACACAGTTAGCCTGGGAAGCTCTAGAGACAGATGTTAATGACAGGTTTGCCTGGAACCTCTTGCCTTCCAGCAGCAAGACTGCCTTCAAGGTCAGTCATGCTTCTGTGCGTGCGTTGTGACCAGTGGAGCTTGGACTAGGGCACCAAAGACAGGGAGTGGACAGATAAGGATAAGACAAGGATGAGATGTGGGATGTGATGAGGATGACAGCGCCTGCCTGTGAAGGGTCGAGGTTACCACACCAGTGCATTTACCCCCAACATGACGGATTCCGTAGTGCTGCAGGCTCAAGTATGACCCTAGTGCCATTTCACTTGTGTGGTTGTCAGCCCGACTGTTGCCCACTGCTGCCGACATCCACTGCTGCCAAACGGCGACTACATCAGGGTCGGGGGTTGGAGTCGACAAGCTGGGTGACAACCCAGAGAGCTGGGACTGGTGACAAGGCAAGGCTGAGGAGGGTGCCAAAGTGGTCGGCATGGCCGTCCCAGCAGGCCAGTAGGTTGGCTCAGCAGTGGCACGTGGGGAGGGGCAGCTTGGCAGGGGAGGCAGGGCGGCAGGGCCACCCAGGGTGCAATCATACTGAGGGTGCAACTACCGAGGGGGAGCCAGACGGGAGGTGCTGACCTGCTCTGCATCTGGTTGCGCAGCAGGGCGTTCTCTTGCTTCAGCTTCTCGCTCTCCCCGCTGCTTGCATTCTGCCAGATGCTGGTCTGCAGAATGCACAGGCGTTTGCAATACACTGCACTACCAGCTTAGTCTTAGAAAGAGGTTTGCAAGCCAGGCCACCTGTGCATGCATCCCATGCTGTGCCGGCCACCATGACACCGCATGGCGTCAGTGGCAGCTCGCACCTGGGTGCGCATTGTCTCCAGCTCCTGCTGCAGGCTCTGCTGCGCTGCCTGCATGCTCTCCAGCTCCGTATTGACTGCTATGACAGCATCCTGCTGGGCCCGCCGCTGCAACAGCGTGGCTTCATTCTCTGCCTTGAGCTTCGCTATCTCCTGCAGCGTAGCCAGGAGGAGGTCATCAGGCCCACAGCCTGGCTGTCATGACCCCCAGCTATCACCTGCACGGCCCACCTGCTTTAGCTGCTCAGCCTGCACCAGCTGCTGCTGCATGGCTGCCTGGGCTTCCTCTGCTGCCTTGATGCGCTCCTGGGCCTCCATCAGGGCCTCTGCAGCTGCCTTGCGCACCCGAGCTGTCACCTCCATTTCAGCGGCTACATCCACAGGGTCATAAACATACCTGCTTGAATGCAAACGTTACAAGCAGGAGACGACAGGAGCAGGAAACGTCTGAGAGGAGGCACACAAGACACACACGAGCTACACAGGTACAGGAGCTACACAGCTTGCACAGGGGCTGCAGGCCCACACTAGGCTGGTCCCTGGACAAACTGACCAAGGCTTGGTCGCATGTGGCAGGCAGCACTGCCGCCAGGCCGGTGGGTGGGTGGCTGGACAGGGACACCAGGGACACATGCAGCACATGGGGGAGAGCGGATGGCTCCAGCTGGGGTGAACTGCCAGCCAAGGGCAAGGAACACCCTGAGCTGGGCTACAAGAGGCTGCGAGACCGCTCACCAAAGGCACAGCAGCAACAGCATGTTTTAACAGCAGTGTATGCCAGGGACCCCCCACCCAGCTGTCATCAACAGAGCATACAACAGAATACAAGAGCATACAGAGCATACAGAGCTACAGACATCAACAGCATGCTACAGCATACAAGAGCATACAGAGCTTGCAGAGCATACGACAGCATACAAGAGCTGACAACAGAGCATGTGTGTCGTTCCAATTCTAGGCTGCAGCACTGTCACAGGGGTCAGGCAACAGGGAAGGTGGAAGGTGGCCATGCCATGTGCGTGCCAGGTAAACCCAAAACAATAAAACACCACCGCTAGTGAGGGGCCCATCATGGTACTGGTTACCCAAGGGGCTGATGGGGGAGGTGCTGTGGCTTACCAAACGCAAACCCCAGGGAGTGTATGCAGGGGTGCATGCAGGCAGGGCCTCACCGGTAGTAACCCTCTGGCTGGCTGAGTTTGCTGGAGGTCGCTTGATCGTTGCGTGTGAGGTGCGTATTGTCTGGCCTGGCGCTGTCCAGCACTGGGCGGTCCCGTCTAAACAGGTTGCTGAACCAGTCCGAGCCCCCTGCTGGCCTTGTCTGCAGAGGCAGGCGCAGGTGCATTGCAGGGCGGCAAGAGCCATGGCGAGCTACTGTAGGGTACGATGGCACACAACGCAGGTTGCCACATACATGACGTGCTTCTTCACCTTGTCAACAGCCTACATATTGCAGCAGCTGCATAGCTTGGTGATTGCCACATGAGGGTGATGGTGCCAGTGATGCTATGCATGCCAGGGCCTACAGCTACAGTGTTGAGCATGCCGCACAAGATGCTTACAGGATGCATGCCTGAGGTGCTGTGCCACAGGGGGCTGTCCAGTAGGGAGGGAGCCCTCTCATGCCTGTCAGCTGACGGTGCTCTACATGGGCTACCAGGTAGGTCATGGCGCTGTCGCCACACTTTTGGAAGCTGAGTGAGGCAGTGTGGTCTATGAAGCTGTGCAGAAGCTGTGCTCACACCCACACTGTCTACTATAGATGAAGATGAGTTGATTGCAGGGTTCAGGCAAGTGAATTGATACAGAAAAAAGCTTACCTGGTGCGGTTGCAATGGCGTGGTACCAGACTGAGCTTCAACAGCTGCTGTGTCAGTGACAGGCTGTCCAAGGGGGGGTGCTGAGCTTGTAGAAGGAATGCTATCGCAGAGGCTGGTGTCTGACTGCCTTGATGTGTGGCTGCTGTCAGAGCAGCGCCGCTGCAGGGGCCCACATGACGGAGTGGCAATGCCCCCCTCACTGACATTTGCTGACTGCTGAACCCCAGGCTGCTGTTGCTGCACAGGGTTGATTTTGATGGGTGTTTGCTGGGATGGCGTGTTCGCTGGCTTGGGTAATGGAGCTCCAATGGCAAACCCTTTGAGCCAGTCCATGGGCCCATTATGACCGGCTTGCACGCTGTGACTGGCCAGCTCCGGCTCATAGTATACAACCCGAGCTGGCGCCTGTGCAGCGCTCTCCTCTAGCTGCCTGAGACCCTCTTTAAGCGCGGAGAGGATACCAGACTCCCGAGAAGCTGTTTTGGCAGGCTGTGGCGCTTCTTGAGTAGTGCGACGCTCTCCAGCTACAGAGAGGCAAAGCAACGACCCTGTTGCGACCAGCGACGACCAGACTTGCACACTTGCCATTCCACCTGCTCGTGTTTGTGTCACGGGTGCGGCGAGCTCTTGGCGGTATAGCCGATCCTCTAGTTCCGCCACCCGGGCGACAAGCCTTGCTATAGCTGCGGCATCGCCGTCCGCTGAATTTGTCATTGCCTGAGGCTATTAGGATAGCTGTTAGGGTAGCACAAACTCAAAAAAGCTACACAGTATAACTTGTTTGTAGAACCTACTGTTTGTTACTGAACAGTTTCCAAGTGAATACTTGCTACTGACTGTATAGTGAAGATTGCATGACTTAGGCTGAGGCACCTTGAAGCTAACCCTAACGGCAACCCTAATCCTAACCCCGACTCAGTGAGGGAGGAGTAACTGCAGGTATGTGAAGGTGAAGAGTAAGAGATGGTTATGGACAAGTGGGGGCAGCCAGTATCCAGGTTTGGAGCCCCAATGCCACGAGCTGTTGATGGCAAGGGAGGGTATAGCTGCGTAGTCAGCGTCATTGGGTTATGATCAGATTGTAGGTTAAGCACAACCGCGCTGAGGGAGGAGTAACTGTTGCAGTAATGGTCTTCTGCCTAGCATGACCATACTCACCTTGTGCATGCTCGTGTGCAGCATGTTGCCAGCTGCCCAACTACCCTCCCCATCACTGATGCATGCTTGAGGTGGGCGCGCAACAGCTTTTGCAAGACCCGCAGCCAGCGTAGCCAACATTGAGGACCAACTTGCCAGCCCAGTACAGTAGGCACAGTTGGGCAGCTCCATGGCAAGGCGGCCGTGGGGTGGGCTCCTCTTGCACTCTTGAACACACACAATGCCAGCCAGTTAGGTGACTAATCTACCAGTGCACCATCAGAATGCCGTATGCTGTGCAGGGGTACCTATGGGTTTTGGTGCTGGGGGTCTGAGGCACGGTGATGGACGTCTTGTTCGATTTCCACAAGTTCGTATAGCACAACCTCACACAGAAGTATTGACATTAGACAGACAACGCTCCTGGGATTGCAGGTCTGGCGCATTTGCTGGCCCCCCTTTCGCCGAGGCATAGCGTCAGCTAGTGATGCTGGAGTGCTAGGAAAACCGCCAGCCAAATGAATGAAGTACAGGCCTGCGCGATGTTGACGGTAGTTTATGCCATGCTCATGCATACAAAATGACGCAACTGCAGAATCCGCTACTTGCGATGCAAGTAATGCACACAGCCTCCAATCATAACGTGTAAACCTGAGGACCAATCAGCAGCGCAACCATGGCGAAAGCCTTCGGGGCGACTGCGAGGGACTTGGAGCAGGCAAGCCAACACAACGCGGCTTGCGCCTGCGCATACAGTCCTCGCATTTCTAACCATATGCAATCTGTTATTCCGCACAGAGGCTGCCCAAGGCCACGCTGGTCAAGAACAAGGCCCCCTCCGACCGCCAGATTACAGCAGAACAGATTCTGCGTGAAGCCAAGGAAATCCAGCTTGAGGATGACAACTTCAGGCCCCCCAAGCAGATTATCACAGACCCAGAGGAGCTTGCTGACTACCGCTTAAAGAAGCGAAAAGAGTTTGAGGACATGGCCCGGCGTGTGGGGCGATTTAACATGGGTATCTGGGTCAAGGTAGGGTGTGGAGTATTGCATGAAGTTGTGTCAGGCCTTACCAGCTCCGACATCTCCCCAAACCTAGAGGGCATAGTCAGCGCAGGGTTGTCTATGCAAGCTCAAGCTTGCATGTTGCATGCACATGCAGTATGCGACCTGGGAGGAGCAGCAGAAAGACTTCAGGCGAGCCCGCTCAGTGTGGGAGAGGGCTCTGGATGTCAGCTACCGCAATATCACTGTCTGGCTCAAGGTCTGCTACTGAGCACAATGACTGGCATAAGGCCAGGAGCAGGGCCAGGGTCACGGCCAGGGTCAGGGTTAGGGTCAGGTCCAGCCCTCCAGCACAGACACACGGTGCGTCCCCCAGCCCTGCCAGCTTCACGGCCTCCAGCCCTGCCAGCCTCCAGACCTGCCAGCTCAACTGGCTCCTGTGCAGCACCTGGAGTTCAAGCTTACATAGCTAGGCATATCCACCTGCCCACCCAAGGCATCGAAGTCAGCTTTAGGGATTGCAGTGGTGCCAGGCACAACAGTTGTGCAGGGAGTCAAGCACCCCCCCCAGCACCAGCAGGGGAAGCAGCAGCAGCAGCAGTATGAGTGGCAGCGGTGGCAGCGTTACAAGCGGCTCCAGTGGGAAGCAGCAGCAGCAGCAGTGGCAGTGTGGGACACGGTGTCAGGGGCAGCATCGGAAGCAGCAGCAGGAGCAGCAGCAGCAGGGTAGAGCAAGGGTACAGCAGGAGGGTAAGGGCCAACCAGCCAGTTTCTAGGAGGGGTGGGTAGCATGTCAAGGCAGCCTGCAGCCTGAAGTCATGTCTAGTGGGGGTCACACCAAGCTACGACCCTGGCGGGGACTGCACCCCATAATTGCTAATTCTGACAACCCACCATCCCCCTTGTAGCCACCGCATGGCTGCCGCAGTCCTCAATTTGATCATAGACGATGACGTGGTGTGTGAGTGTAGGGAGGGAGGAAAAAGAAGTGAGGCGTGCCTGTGGGTGAGGTTGCAGTATGCAGAGATGGAGATGCGGCACCGCTTCATCAACCACGCCCGCAACGTATGGGACCGCGCAGTGTCCCTGCTGCCCCGCATTGACCAGCTATGGTATAAGGTAGGTCACATCACCACCAGCACCCTCAGCACCACCACCTGTAGTGGCAGACGCGTGCCTGCCTGCCTGCCTGCCTGCCTGCTTGCCTGCCTGCCTGCCTGCCTGCCTGCCTGCCTGCCTGCCTGCCTGCCTGCCTGCCTGCCTGCCTGCCTGCCTGCCTGCCTGCCTGCCTGCCTGCCTGCCTGCCTGCCTGCCTGCCTGCCTGCCTGCCTGCCTGCCTGCCTGCCTGCCTGCCTGCCTGCCTGCCTGCCTGCCTGCCTGCCTGCCTGCCTGCCTGCCTGCCTGCCTGCCTGCCTGCCTGCCTGCCTGCCTGCCTGCCTGCCTGCCTGCCTGCCTGCCTGCCTGCCTGCCTGCCTGCCTGCCTGCCTGCCTGCCTGCCTGCCTGCCTGCCTGCCTGCCTGCCTGCCTGCCTGCCTGCCTGCCTGCCTGCCTGCCTGCCTGCCTGCCTGCCTGCCTGCCTGCCTGCCTGCCTGCCTGCCTGCCTGCCTGCCTGCCTGCCTGCCTGCCTGCCTGCCTGCCTGCCTGCCTGCCTGCCTGCCTGCCTGCCTGCCTGCCTGCCTGCCTGCCTGCCTGCCTGCCTGCCTGCCTGCCTGCCTGCCTGCCTGCCTGCCTGCCTGCCTGCCTGCCTGCCTGCCTGCCTGCCTGCCTGCCTGCCTGCCTGCCTGCCTGCCTGCCTGCCTGCCTGCCTGCCTGCCTGCCTGCCTGCCTGCCTGCCTGCCTGCCTGCCTGCCTGCCTGCCTGCCTGCCTGCCTGCCTGCCTGCCTGCCTGCCTGCCTGCCTGCCTGCCTGCCTGCCTGCCTGCCTGCCTGCCTGCCTGCCTGCCTGCCTGCCTGCCTGCCTGCCTGCCTGCCTGCCTGCCTGCCTGCCTGCCTGCCTGCCTGCCTGCCTGCCTGCCTGCCTGCCTGCCTGCCTGCCTGCCTGCCTGCCTGCCTGCCTGCCTGCCTGCCTGCCTGCCTGCCTGCCTGCCTGCCTGCCTGCCTGCCTGCCTGCCTGCCTGCCTGCCTGCCTGCCTGCCTGCCTGCCTGCCTGCCTGCCTGCCTGCCTGCCTGCCTGCCTGCCTGCCTGCCTGCCTGCCTGCCTGCCTGCCTGCCTGCCTGCCTGCCTGCCTGCCTGCCTGCCTGCCTGCCTGCCTGCCTGCCTGCCTGCCTGCCTGCCTGCCTGCCTGCCTGCCTGCCTGCCTGCCTGCCTGCCTGCCTGCCTGCCTGCCTGCCTGCCTGCCTGCCTGCCTGCCTGCCTGCCTGCCTGCCTGCCTGCCTGCCTGCCTGCCTGCCTGCCTGCCTGCCTGCCTGCCTGCCTGCCTGCCTGCCTGCCTGCCTGCCTGCCTGCCTGCCTGCCTGCCTGCCTGCCTGCCTGCCTGCCTGCCTGCCTGCCTGCCTGCCTGCCTGCCTGCCTGCCTGCCTGCCTGCCTGCCTGCCTGCCTGCCTGCCTGCCTGCCTGCCTGCCTGCCTGCCTGCCTGCCTGCCTGCCTGCCTGCCTGCCTGCCTGCCTGCCTGCCTGCCTGCCTGCCTGCCTGCCTGCCCGCCCGCCCGCCCGCCCGCCCGCCCGCCCGCCCGCCCGCCCGCCCGCCCGCCCGCCCGCCCGCCCGCCCGCCCGCCCGCCCGCCCGCCCGCCCGCCCGCCCGCCCGCCCGCCCGCCCGCCCGCCCGCCCGCCCGCCCGCCCGCCCGCCCGCCCGCCCGCCCGCCCGCCCGCCCGCCCGCCCGCCCGCCCGCCCGCCCGCCCGCCCGCCCGCCCGCCCGCCCGCCCGCCCGCCCGCCCGCCCGCCCGCCCGCCCGCCCGCCCGCCCGCCCGCCCGCCCGCCCGCCCGCCCGCCCGCCCGCCCGCCCGCCCGCCCGCCCGCCCGCCCGCCCGCCCGCCCGCCCGCCCGCCCGCCCGCCCGCCCGCCCGCCCGCCCGCCCGCCCGCCCGCCCGCCCGCCCGCCCGCCCGCCTGCCCGCCCGCCCGCCCGCCCGCCCGCCTGCCTGCCTGCCTGCCTGCCTGCCTGCCTGCCTGCCTGCCCGCCCGCCCACCCACCCGCCCACCTGCTCGCTCCCCTGGCTGCCACACCCCCTGCTGGCTGCAGTACATCCACATGGAGGAGATGCTGGGCAATGTGGCGGGGGCCCGCCAGGTGTTTGAGCGCTGGATGAGCTTTGAGCCGGACCACCAGGGCTGGATGGCCTACATCAAGGTCAGGCCACTGCTGCAGCTCTAAGGCTGCAAGGCCAAGCAGTCAGGGGGATGCCAATCAGGGAGGTGGAGTGCTACACAGTACACATGCAACTGACGTAGGTGACCCCTCACCCTGACCCTAACCCCGACCCCGACCCTGACCCTGACCCTGACCCTGACCCTGACCCTGTTGCAGTTTGAGTTACGGTATGAGGAGGTGGGGCGGGCACGCCAGATATTTGAAAGATATGTGGAGATCCTGCCCAGCATTAAGGTGGGTGGCCCCCTACAGTGAGTGGAGGCTCAGCTGAGGGTTAGACCCCACCCATGCTGCACCGTACACCTCCCCACACTGCCTGCCCTCCACCCATCCCTGCCCGTGCCTTGCCCCTTCCCCCTTGTTGTATAGCCCCAACCCACACCCCACCCTGCCACCAGCCCCTGCACCTGCCACCTGCCTCTGCCCCCTGCCCCTGCCCTTGCCCCTGCACCTGCAGCTGCACTCGCCCCCTTCACCATCGCCCGCCCCTGCCTGTCTGCTGCTTGGCCTCAGTCCTGGGTGCGCTATGCCAAGTTCGAGCTGCAAAACGGGGAGGTCAACCTCGCCCGGCAGTGCTACGAGCGGGCAGTGGAGGAGCTGGGGGAAGATGCGCAGCAGGTCAGGCGGGATCACAAGACAGCCCAGCAGGAGGTGCTGTAGCAGGAGGGGGACAGGGGCTGCCGCAGCCTGAGGCAGGGGGAAGCAGGAAGTGGCCTACCGGTCACCTTCACATGGTCACGTTGACATGGTCATGTTGACATGGTCATGTTCGCATGGTCACGTTGACATGGTCATGTTGACATGGTCATGTTGACATGGTCATGTTGACATGGTCATGTTGACATGGTCATGTTCACATGGTCATGTTCACATGGTCACGTTGACATGGTCATGTTCACATGGTCATGTTGACATGGTCACGTTGACATGGTCATGTTGACATGGTCACGTTCACATGGTCATGTTGACATGGTTATGTTGACATGGTCATGTTGACATGGTCATGTTGACATGGTCATGTTCACATGGTCATGTTGACATGGTCACGTTGACATGGTCATGTTGGCATGGTCATGTTGACATGGTCACGTTGACATGGTCATGTTGACATGGTCACGTTTACATGGTCATGTTGACATGGTCATGTTCACATGGTCATGTTCACATGGTCATGTTGACATGGTCATGTTCACATGGTCATGTTCACATGGTCACGTTGACATGGTCATGTTCACATGGTCATGTTCACATGGTCATGTTCACATGGTCATGTTCACATGGTCATGTTTACATGGTCATGTTCACATGGTCATGTTGACATGGTCATGTTGACATGGTCATGTTGACATGGTCATGTTGACATGGTCATGTTCACATGGTCATGTTCACATGGTCATGTTCACATGGTCATGTTCACATGGTCATGTTCACACCTTGACATGGCACTAGGCAGTTGGGTGCGGCAAGACATGATGCTGCAAATGGCCATTCCTGCCTCTCATGTGAACCGCTCCACCTGCAGCTGCTCCCCTGCCCCACCCCTCCCTCTGACGCCCCCCCCCTGGCGTCTTGACCTTCTACTGCCCTTCCCCCGGCTGCCCCCTCCCTCTTTCCCCCAACAGCCTCCCCTGCCCCCCTTCCTGCCTCCCCCTGCCTGCCTCATGCTGCTCCCTGCTGCTGCTCCCTCCCTTGGCCTCCCCAGCCCCTCCAGGGCATCTGACCTGCCACTGGCATCACTAGCCGCCGCTGACACTGTCTTAGCTATGAACCTGCTTATTGCAAGCATGCCAGCCAGCCAGCAGGCCAGCCAGCGTGTGGTGGACCGCTCGCCTGCAGGAGGAGTTTTTCATCAAGTTTGCAGAGTTTGAGGAGAAGGTGAAGGAGCCGGAGCGGGCCAGGGCCATCTACAAGTAAGGACAGGGCGCTGGTGTCACAAGGCAGCGGCAGACGGCTGGCTGGCAGGGGCTGGCAGGGGCGGGCAGGGCCTGAGGCAGATCAGGGCCTTAGTCAGGGCAGGGTTTGAGTCAGGGCAGGGCCTAAGGGCAGGGCAGAGCTTGATGGAGTGTAGTCAGAGGGATGGGAGGGCAGCAGGGGGGTGGGGCCCAGGGGCTGGCACTTGAGACGCAGCTGACATACAGCCTGTGTTACACCAGCCTGCCTGCACGCTGGCCTGCCCACCCTGCATGCCTGACCTGCACTGTTGGCGGTGTGCCAGAGCTGCTTGGTCTAAACCTTCTTGTTTGCCTGCTTGGAATGTAATGGTGCACCCAGAGGGCTAAGCAGCCCCTCCTGGCCTGGTTGTACAACTCATTAAAGCCTGATTACTGGCCCTGACCTGACCTGACCTGACCTGACCTGACCTGACCTGACCTGACCTGACCTGACCTGACCTGACCTGACCTGACCTGACCTGACCTGACCTGACCTGACCTGACCTGACCTGACCTGACCTGACCTGACCTGACCTGACCTGACCTGACCTGACCTGACCTGACCTGACCTGACCTGACCTGACCTGACCTGACCTGACCTGACCTGACCTGACCTGACCTGACCTGACCTGACCTGACCTGACCTGACCTGACCTGACCTGACCTGACCTGACCTGACCTGACCTGACCTGACCTGACCTGACCTGGCCTGGCCTGGCCTGGCCTGGCCTGGCCTGGCCTGGCCTGACCTGACCTGACCTGACCTGACCGCCCTGCCCTGCCCTGCCTTCTGCCCGACTTGCCATCCAGGCAGCCAGGTTGCACCCTGCACACACCCCACCTCACCTCCCAGGCCCATGAACCATACCAGGCTTGTGGTGAAGCGGTGCCAACCATCCAGCACCCTCCCTGTCAGCCACCATTGATGCCCCTCCCCGCCCCCCCCTGCCCTGCACCCCCTCCTCAAGGTATGCGCTGGACAACATCCCCCGCCACCAAGCAGCCAACCTGTACGCGCGCTTCGTGAGCTTTGAGAAGCAGCATGGCGACAGGCAGGGCATAGAGGACGTGGTGGTCAGCAAGCGCAGGTGAGGGCAGGTGAGGGCAGCGGGAGGGAGGAGGCGGGGGAGGTGAGGGCAGGTGAGGCAGAGGGTGGCAGGGGGTGGCAGGGGGTATGAGATTGAGTTGTGGGCTGGGGTTGAATGGCAGGATTTTCAGGGGCTGGTGGTGGACCCTTGCTTCCACCACCAAGTGACTCGGGCTATCTTCCGTTGAGGATGATAGGGAGGGTTAAGGTTAGGGTTAGGGTTAGGGTTAGGGTTAGGGTTAAGCATGATGATGATAGGGAGGGACTGTTAGACCTCGCGCATGAGCAGCTTTGGCCAATCAAGCTGGTGGTCCACTGCATGGCAGGCATGGAGGGCCAGGCAGGGAAGCAGCAGGCAAGCGATAGGCAGGGGTGTCTAGGCAGGCCCTGGCCCTGGGGATGGCGAGGAGGGGGGGAGGGCGGGAGGGGAAGGTTGGCGAGAGATGTTGGGGAGGGGAGTGGGAGGGTGCAGGCGCACAGAGTCTCAGTGGTACCCTGGGGCTGTGATAGGGACTAGAACAGTGCCAAGGACAAGCACTCCCGGGCCTTGACTGCCCTGGCTGCAAGCCCTCCAGCTGTGAAGGTCACACGGCACCCACCACCACCTGCCACACCACCACCTGCCACACCACCACCTGCCATACCATCGCATGCCCCACCATCGCATGCCCCACCACCACCTGCCCCACCATCGCATGCCCCACCACCATCTGCCCCACCATCGCATGCCCCACCACCACCTGCCCCCTGCCCCCCTGCCCCCCTGCCCCCCACCCCACCCCATCTTCCCCGGTGCCTGCAGGTTCCACTACGAGGAGGAAGTTGGGACCAACCCCCTGAACTATGACGCCTGGTTTGACTACGTGAAGCTGGAGGAGGAGGCGGGGGACACGGACAAGATACGGGAGGTGAGGCAGGCAGGCAGGCAGGGGGGCTGGGCTGGAGGGGGGCCAGGTGGGCAGGGGCTGGCTGGCAGGGGCTAGGGGCTAGGGCAGTGACAGCAGCCCCCGAGCTACAGGTGCGTGGGCGTGAGGCACAGACAGGGTTGGTGTGCGCTGGGGCAGCAGGCCATAAGGTCGGCCAGATGCCTGGGGGAGGAAAATGGCAGGTCCGGCTGCCTGTCCATGTCCTGCTGTTGCTACCCGGTGCCTGACTGATGTGACGGCAGCAGCGGGGTTGGGGCCATGGGGCAACCTAACGCCCGGCTGTTGCCTCGTTGCAACTGGCTGTGTGCCTGACGCCTGGCTGGCCTGGCTGCAGCAGGGGAGGTCATCAGGCAGGCAATGCTCCAGGGGGTCCGTGTAATTGTCTTGACCTGCCTGTTGCCTAGTCCTCGTTCTTTGGCTTGCTGGTCCAGGTTGACCCGCGTAGACTGGGTTGCCACTTCTGGCTTCACTGTCTAGGGGGTGGGAGCAGGCCTCGCACCAGGCAGAACCTCCTTCCCTGATGCACCTTTTCCAATGCCTGGTGCACCTTTTCCATTGCTTGAAGCACCTTTTCCATTGCCTGGTGCACCTTTTCTATTGCCTGGTGCACCTTTTCCATTGCTTGAAGCACCTTTTCCATTGCCTGGTGCACCTTTTCCATTGCCTGGTGCACCTTTTCCATTGCCTCGTGCACCTCTTCCATTGCCTGGTGCACCTTTACCATTGCCTGGTGCACCTTTTCCATTGCCTGATGCACCTTTTCCATTGCCTGGTGCACCTTTTCCATTGCCTGATGCACCTTTTCCATTGCCTGGTGCACCTTTTCCATTGCCTGATGCACCTTTTCCATTGCCTGGTGCACCTTTTCCATTGCCTGATGCACCTTTTCCATTGCCTGGTGCACCTTTTCCATTGCCTGATGCACCTTTTCCATTGCCTGGTGCACCTTTTCCATTGCCTGATGCACCTTTTCTCTTGCACGCTACGGGCTGGGCGGTGTCGTCGTTGTCGTACTGCTCCTCTTCTTTTTCTGTATCTTCTGGCTTGTCTGCATGTGTCTTGGTTGCACATGGCACACGGCCTGACATGGCTTCCTTACTGAGGTGGCGGAGCATGCCATGTGGCTCCACTGCACGGCATCAGCTGCCTGCTGTTGCCGCAATGCATCACTCAACGCGTGCCCACACCCGGTGCCGCACCCACGCCTGCGCTGTGGGCAGCAGCAGGATCCAGAGCCATGTGCGGCGCAGGTGTATGAGAGGGCGGTGGCTAACCTGCCCCCTGCAAATGAAAAGCGGTACTGGCAACGGTGAGTCAGAGGGAAGGGGCGGCAGGGGGCCTGGGGGGCAGCAGCAGGGGGCCTGGGGGAGCAGCAGCAGGGGGCAGGGGCCCTAGGGGGGCAGCAGCAGGGGGCCTTGGGGGGGCAGCAGCAGGGTGCTTGGGGGGGCAGCAGCAGGGGGCCTTGGGGGGCAACAGCAAAAAGACACCCTGCACCGTGTTCTAACCGCTCTTTTGGCCTGCTCTGCTCTACCTCCTGCTGGATCCCTCTTCTGCTCGATCCCTCTACACCCCACCATGATTCAACCATGATTCAGCCTGGCTGCTGCTGCTGCTGCTGCTTCCGCCGCCGGTACCTTCACCTGCTGCAGCTACATCTACCTGTGGATCAAGTACGCCCTGTATGAGGAGCTAGGCACGGGGGACCTGAGCAGGGCCAGGGAGGTGTACCGCGCCGCCCTGAAGCTGGTGCCGCACCACCTGTTCACATTCAGCAAGGCAAGCCAGGGCTGGGTCGCTGAGGCCGCCAGGGGGGCGCTGCGTGGTCCCAGCTGAGCTGAGGTCAGCCTGGGCAAGCACACCGCACACATGAAGCAGTCAGGTCTGCCAGGGGAGCGCTGTGGGGCTGGGCCGAGTCAGGCCAGGCAGTGTCAACCAGGTACCCCTGGTGGTGGTGCTCTGGAGGAGGCATGGGGGGGTCAGGGTTAGGGTACACTAAATCCGACCCTAACCCTGACCCTGACCCTAACCCTAACCCTAACCCTGACTCTGACCCTAACCCCCGCCCGGTGATGGTGTGGAAGACACATGTGGGGTGCAGCTGTCCGGGCCTGGTCGTCCAGCAGGGTGGGAAGGATGGGCAGGTGAGAGTGAGGGGGGCGGGTGAGGGGGGAGGGAGTATGGATGGCAGTAGTCCTGCCTGATGGGCCAGAGGGCAGGGTGGGGTGGGGTGGGGCCACTACTAGGGTCACGGGGGGCAGGCAGGCAGGGGGGCAGGCAGGCAGGGGGGCAGGCAGGCAGGGAAGACTGGGGGGGTCAGTGAAGTCACCACATCCTGCAGCCTGCCCCTGTCAGCCTTGGCCTGTCCCGTGCTGCCTGGCCCATGCTTGGCCTGTCTGGCCCGCAGTTGTGGGTGCTGGCTGCCAAGCTGGAGGTGCGCGCCAAGCGGCTGGACGCGGCGCGCAAGATCCTGGGCATGGCCATAGGCATGGCGCCGAAGGACCGCACCTTCAAGGCCTATATCGAGCTGGAGCTGCAGCTGGGCAATGTTGACAGGTGGGTGCTGGGCTGCGCCCTCAGGGCCCACCTAGTCCTACCTCACCACCTCCCTGGTCTGACATCACTGCAACCCTGGTGTTGGCTGGGGTGCCATTGGTGGCTTGATTGCCGCTGTTGCCCAGGCTGCTAGGACTGAGTCCGTTTCCTGTTCGTCCCGCTGTCCGCCACTAACTCCTGGCCTCTCACTCCTGGCCTCTCACTCTCTCTCTCACTCTCACTCCTGGCCTCTGACTCTCCCATGTCCCATTTCTCCACCTCTGTATGTTTTTGCTAGGACTGGGTATTCTCACTTGGATGTTCTCCTTTGTCCTCTGGCCTCTTGCCTCTTTGTCCTTCTGGCCTCTGACTCTCTCCCCATCTCTGTATCATTGCTAGGACTGGGTGCTCCCGTGGTGTCTCCTTTGTCCGCCTCTCACCTCTTGCCACTTGCCTGTTGCCCCTTCTCCCTGAACCGCAACCTTGTGAGCTGCAGACGTGTTGCTGGGGTGCCGCTTGCCCTGGCCAGCCCACAGCCATGCCCTGATTGCTGCCCCCCAGCTCCTCCTACCCTCAGCCAGGAATGGGCAGTGCATGGCAGCGGTGCTGCTGCTGGCGGTCACGGGGCCGCCGCTGCTGCTGCCGCCGCCTGGGCCGCCTTGACCCCTCAGGTGCCGTGTGCTGTATGAGAAGTACCTGGAGTGGGCGCCTGCCAACTGCCACGCCTGGATCAAGTTTGCCGAGCTGGAGAAGACGCTGGGGGAGGCACAGCGCACGCGGGCTCTGTATGAGCTGGCTATCAGTCAGCCGGTGCTGGACATGCCTGAGGCGCTGTGGAAGGTGGGGAGGGGGAGGGGGAGGGGGAGGGGGAGGGGGAGGGGGAGGGGGAGGGGGAGGGGGAGGGGGGAGGGGGAGGGGGGAGGGCAGGGAGGGGCTGATTGTCAGCCGCCTGCTCCCACCGCGCCCCCCCTGCTGCTTTGCTTTGTTTGGTCACGGTGCTGCCTCACGCTGGCCATGCGTGTCAGGCATACATTGACTTTGAGATCAGCGAAGGGGAGCGGGAGAGGACTCGGATCCTGTACCAGAGGCTGCTGGACCGCACCAAGCACGTCAAGGTGGGTGCCCTGCAGCAGCAGCCGCAGTGAGGGAAGCAGTCGGCCCAGGCAGTGGGGGGGCACAGGAGGGTGGTAGGCGGAGCTGTCCAGGGAGGTGAGGTGAGGGAGGCGGGCTGGATGCATGCATCTTGTTTGGGGATAGAGCAGGGGGCCAGGGGGCAAGGAGGTGGGGGGCAGGGGGGCAGGGGGGCAGGGGGGCAGGGCATGCGCAGAGGGCAGGTAGGCAAGGCATGAGCAGGGGGGTAGAGTGGGCCCCGGGGGGGGATGAAAGATTGATCCCCCAGCTGGACAGGGGGTGACAGCTGGTGTGCCTCTGCCCTGCTCACCCCTGCCACCCAGTCTGCCCCCCTCCCTCCCTCCCTCCCCTGCCCTGTGATGGTGGTGACGGCGACCTGCTCACCCAGCCCTGCCCCTCCTTTCTGGTCCAGGTGTGGATGTCCTTTGCTCGCTTTGAGGGCACGCCCCTGGCTGCCTTGGCTGCGTCAGAGGACGCCCCGAGGTGGGTGGCGGTGGCGGCAGCAGGAGCCTGCGGGGCAGCACAGCACACAGCAGGTGCGGCCTCTACGAGCCAATAGGATGCCACCGGTGTCGCCCTCCTCCCTATGCCCCTGCCTGCCCCCCACACCCCTGCCTGCCTGGCCCCCACCTGCCCTGCACCCCTGCCCGCATGCCTCCCCCACCCCCCTGCCCACCCCCTGCCCTGCACCTCGCTAACCACACCCTGCACCTCACCCCCCTGCCCACCCCCTGCCCTGCACCTCGCTAACCACACCCTGCACCTCACCCCCCTGCCCACCCCCTGCCCTGCACCGCGCTAACCACACCCTGCACCTCACCCCCCTGCCCACCCCCTGCCCTGCACCTAGCACAACACACCTTGCACCGCACACCCCCCCTGCTTGCCCTCTGCCCTGCCCCGCAGTGCTGTCCCCAGCGGCCCCAGCGTTGAGAGTGAGGGTGAGGAGGGTGCCGCAGCCTGCTGGCAGCGCGCTGGTGACGTGTACCGCCAGGCCTTCAAGGCGCTGCGGGAGGGCCAGCCGGATGCAAAGGAGGAGGCCGTGATGCTGCTGGAGGCGTGGAAGGCCTTCGAGGCCAGCCAGACGTGGAGGTAGGGCGGGGCGGGGCGGGGCGGGGCGGGGCGGGGCGGGGCGGGGCGGGGCGGGGCGGGGCGGGGCGGGGCGGGGCGGGGCGGGGCGGGGCGGGGCGGGGCGGGGCGCGGTGAAGCGTCCTGTACTTGCTGTCATTGATGTGAGGGGCACTCCCCGTCCCCCCTGCTGTGTTCATGCGGTGCTTGCTGCCTTGCTGCAGACCCAAGGCCGAGCTTCAGGCTTCAGTGGAGCTTGTGGCCAAGAAGATCCCCAAGCGGGTCAAGCGCAAGCGGGCAGTGCGCACAGAGGAGGGTGGGGAGGTGTGTCCCTGCCTCATGGGCCTGTCCTGCGATCGCCTCCCCCCCTGACCTCTCAGCCTGCCCGCTACCCCGCCCTGCTTACCTGCATCTTTGTCCGTTTCCTTGCCTGCCTGCCTGCCTGCCTGCCTGCCTGCCTGCCTGCCTGCCTGCCTGCCTGCCTGCCTGCCTGCCTGCCTGCCTGCTGGCTCGTTTGCATGCCTTGCCTGTGCCCTAAGGCCTTTTGCCCACTCCTGAGCGTGACAAGCCACACTGCACGGCATTCTGTGTCGAACATGCAGCTATTGGCATCACGCAGGCCGGCATGGAGGAATACTGGGACTACATCTTCCCCGAAGAGTCCAATGCAGCGCCTCAGCTCAAGCTGCTGGAGCTCGCGTACCAGCACAAGCGGCAGAAGACGGGCGCCGAGGACGCGGCATAGCACCGGTCGCGGCAATGCCGGCGAGGGGTCATCGCGGTGTGACCGCCAGTGTCTGCTGCGGTGTCGACCTCCCACCCTTTGCTCCTTGTGGAGCTAGCCGATTCCTAGCAAGCCGCGTCCTTACGGAGCCAGCCTCTTTAGTGGAGCTAGCCGCTAAAACAGAGCCACCCGCTTATTGTGACGGGTGAACGTCCACGAGCCCGAACATTGAGGCTCGCAAAGGGTTACTGTATTGTTGAGGGGTGACGATGACGACAGCGCAGCTGATGTTGCATCGTTTGCGGCTGGCCGCAGATGGTGCCCCTCTTCGACAGTGACTTGCCTTTTGCTGGCTGCGAGTGATCAGAATATGATGGCGGGTCTTATCACCTTGCCCGGTAGTGGCAACAGTTAAGTCTCTCGGTCACACACATCCCTTCCCAGTGACATCTGAGCAGCACCTGAGAGGGATGCCTCCTCCAAACGGCCTCCCTTGCGCCGTGTAGCCTAGCTAACTATCGCGCAAGCCATCAGCGTCGAAGGCGTCGCTGTAGGTGTCAAAAAGGCTGGTCAGCCTGCTTCGCGGCTCGCAACCTGTACCCACATTAGCCACAGGTAAGGCAAGCACTGTGGTGCAAGCTTAGCTACATCAGTCGATGGCATCGCAGCCTAGCCGCAGCGGTTACAGCGGTTATGAATGGCTTGCACGCTGTCTGGGGCCGTGTTCAGGACCGTGTTCAGGGTAGGCCCGTTGTTCGCGTTGCACCAGTGCGCCCCAGATTCAATACTCCAGCTCCCAGGACAGGCCGATAATGCTGCCCATACACTCCGCTGCTGCCCATGCACTGCTGCTCATGCATTACAGCCTGCTGCTGCAGCTGTTCATGCACTGCAGCACATCCACTGCTGCCTGCTGCTGCTGCTCATGCACTGCAGCACACCTGCAGCCTGTTGCTACCTGCAGCCTGCACTGTCACACACCTACAGGCAGGGCAGGGCAGAGCAGGGCAAGGAGGGGCAACGCAAGGCTAGGAGGGGGTGGGGCAGGGCTGGGATGGGGTGGGGGAAGGCTGGGAGGGGGTGGGGCAGGGCTGGGAGGGGGTGGGGCAGGGCTGGGCAGGGAGGGGAAGGGCACCGCAAGGTTGGGAGGGGGGTGGGGCAGGGCTGGGAGGGGGTGGGGTGGGGCAGGCTGGGAGGAGGTGGGGTGGGGTAGGCTGGGAGGGGGTGGGGCAGGGCTGGGCTGAGTTGGGGCACGTACCCTGCTGCACCCTCTACCCTAAGCTGACAACCTGCTGTTGCACCTTCCCAATACACTCCCTATATCTGCTGCTCGCTGACCCAGAGGCTGCGTGCCGGTGGGTGCACCAGCAGCTGCTGCTAGTTAACCCAGAGGCTGCCTGCCGGTGGCTGCCCCTGCAGCTGCTGCCCATGGTCCCAGACGTTGCGTGCCTGTGGGTGCACCAGCAACTGCTGCTTGCTGATCCTGAGGCTGCGTGCCGGTGGGTGCACCAGCAATCGCTGCTTGCTGACCCAGAGGCTGCGTGCCGGTGGGTGTGTCAACACCTCCTGCTTGCTGACCCAGAGGCTGTGTGCCGGTGGGTGCAGCAGCACCTGCTACTTGCTGACCCTTTGGACGAAGCTACGCATTCTTTCTTCAGCTCCTCCAGACGCTTCTCGCCAATGTTGCTCTTGCCAGCCATCGCCACCTACACATTCACCAGCAAGCTCATGTTGTTGCTCTTGCCTCCCCAAACACTACTCCCTTGCCTCTGCTGGCGCTCATGTTGTCGCGTTTGTTGCTGCTCCTCCTGCTGTTCCCGTAGCTCCTCCTGTTCCTGCTCTGGCTGGTGCTCGTTTTACTTCTGCTTTGTAGCACGCTGCGTTGTGGTGTGCGCGCGTGGTGGAGACTGGTCACGACATTATCGGCCTGTCCTGGGAGCTGGAGTATGGAATCTGGGGCGCACTGGTGCAACGCGAACAACGGGCCTACCCTGAACACGGTCCTGAACACGGCCCCAGACAGCGTGCAAGCCATTCATAACCGCTGTAACCGCTGCGGCTAGGCTGCGATGCCATCGACTGATGTAGCTAAGCTTGCACCACAGTGCTTGCCTTACCTGTGGCTAATGTGGGTACAGGTTGCGAGCCGCGAAGCAGGCTGACCAGCCTTTTTGACACCTACAGCGACGCCTTCGACGTTGATGGCTTGCGCGATAGTTAGCTAGGCTACACGGCGCAAGGGAAGCCGTTTGGAGGAGGCATCCCTCTCAGGTGCTGCTCAGATGTCACTGGGAAGGGATGTGTGTGACCGGGAGACTTAACTGAGTGGCAAGTGCGTTGCGGTGACGAGAGTGACGGAGGGGTGTGAGTGTGAACTGACAGACCGAAACAGCAACCACGCACGTGCGGGAATCTCGGGCACATCCGGGCCATGCCGTGGCCATGGAACATTTAAGTTGGCCCTGGACGACCCCTGGCAGTGCACAAGGCGCTGAGGCATAATCTTAGCAGGCACCGAAGCTCTAGAAACCATTCAAGAAACGCCGATTATAGGAGGTCGAGCACCGGATACGTTCCCAACGAATGCATTATTCACCACGTTGGCACGGGGCCCGACATCAAGGAAACAGCCACCCGTGCCACAGAGTGCATGCCCATGAGCTCTCATGGTGATAAGTCACCGAAGAGGTTCGCTCTTTCACAAGTGCATATTGATCACGCTTTTGCATTCTTGCTGATGGTTGCTGACTCTAACAGCCGCGTGAAGAAGCCCGGGAGCGGCTGCCGTCGGCGGTGCGCGGCGCTTCCCGCTGTGTGACCAGAATGACCAACCGCATGAAATGGATGCACTGCAGGTGAATGCCGGGCACCTGCAACAACGCCGGCAGCCACAAACGATGCGTGCGCTGCGCTGGTCAGTCAGGGACAGAACGCGCATGCCTGGCTGTCGACCTGCCGTGCACCTTTGTTCACATGGCACGCAACTGTGGCGGGTGCCGGTGCTGCTGGCAGTGTTGGTGCAAGCGCTAGTGCTTCCCTGCCTCCCTCCACAGCTGCAGCTACTTAACATACTACAGCCCGCCCTGGGTGGCAGTACTATCGTGTTGCCCTGTCTCCCCAACGCCACAGTTACAGTGACCAAACATACTACTGCAACGTAGCCCACCCTGGGTGTCACACCTGCAGCAGGAAGACGACCTCCGGCAGCACCACAGGCGGAAGCCCTCCCAGCTCTCCTCCTGCTTGCGCCTGCTGACGTTGCCGCAATGCCAGGTGCTCTGATGCCCATTGGTACAACACATGTGCACCTGCATGGACACGCACCCATGCATGTCGGCCCCACATGCATATCATCATGCAGCACTCCATTTCTGCCTCATGCATTGTGCATACTGCATTGGGAGCAAGACGATACTCCGATGCGACCTCGCCCCCGGCTGCTGCCACTTTGGTGGCTGCGAGGCAGCAATGGTAACATTATGAACAGCAGCAGCAGTGGCAGCAGCAGCAGCGGCGGCGGCAGCAGCAGCAGCAGCAGCCGCCGCTGTGGACATGACCAGCAGCAGACCCAGCTTCAGCCGTCACCCTCCCAGCCACCCACCATCATCCTCTACTCTCGTTGCCAGGCCTTCCAGGAGCTGCTGCATCAGGTCCACTTCATGGCTCTGGGGGTCCAATGCGCCCGGCTGCTCCAGACCAGCCGCATGGGCCAAAGCCGCAGCATGAAGCAGGGAGGCGGTGCGCGGTGAAGTCACTGAGATGGTCGCCAAAGGGGGGCTCAGGGGGGAGGCTGAGGAGGGCAGGACCAGGCCTAGGAAGGGGAGGATGCTTTCCTGAGCTATCACACGGCAACGCTCCTCCAAGCCAAGCGCCCTGTGACACACAGGGGTCACACACACGGGTCACACACACAGGTCACACACACGGGTTACATATACGGGTCATTGATCAGTGGTCACACCAAGCTGACGGCTAAACAGTAAAGAACCACTAACACAAGGGGTGAGAACCATGAGTGAGAACTACGAGTGTGACACATCATGCTGGACATGAGCAGGCAAGCTCCACATGTAGTCGACACGCTGCCTGCAGTGAGGGGCTTCGCTGCCCCTGCGGCTGTCCCTGATTGACTGCTGGGCTGACCTGCACAGTGCCAGGAGGTTGAGCCCAACCATCATGTGGTCGGCACTGGAGGGGGGGGCCAAGTGCAAGGCCTCGGAGTACAGCTCCTGCAGGTGGCAGCAGAGAGGTTGCAGGTCGGGAACCAACAAACAAACAAATAGGTAAATAAATGGATAAATAGATAAATGTATTGGTTGCTATTGCTACCCTTCCACCAGACTGCAGGTCTGACAGCTGGGGTGGGTCACATGCCTGCTGTGCAGCTGGGGAAGAAAAAACCTAGAAGCCGGTTCGACATGGCAGTTAGAGGCGGTGTGGGTCAGGGTGGGGTGGGGAGTGGCAGGGAGAAGGAAGAGGCAGGAAGATGGGAGGGAGAGTGGGATTGGGAGTGGGGAGGTGCGAGGGAAGGAGGCTCAGGTGAGGTGAGGTGAGGATAGGGAAGGAGAGGACACAGTGGCCTACCCCTACCCCGCCTTCCCTCCCCTGCCCTTCTCCGTCCCTCCAGCCCCTCCAGCCTCACCAGCGCCTCGCCCCTGTAGCCCTGTGCAGCCATCACCCCCCGCGAGGTTGCTCAACACAAGTGCCCTCTGGTGCTGCCGCCTGGGCTCATGCGGCAGCCGCTGTACCCCAGGCGCCCCAGGCCCTTGCTGGCCCCCTCCTGACCCTCCCAGCCCCAGCCCCCCACTCTCAGGATCCCCCCCCAGCCCCCAGATCTGGTCTCTGCCCTCGATCTGGTCTCTGCTCCCCAAGTCGTTGCTCGGCCCAGACTTGGCCCGTATCAGGCACTGCAGCAGATGGCGGACCGCAGGCAGTGTGGGGTCAGGCAGGGGTGAGTCCTGCGCTGCCAGCAGAGCAGGCTGGGCAGGTGGAGGGGAGGCCAGGGCTGCGCGCCTAGCCCCTCCCCCTGACGCCCCTGCAGACTCCTTTGTGGGAGTAGCCGGCTGAGGGTGTTGGGAGACGGACTGCCTGCGGGCTGAGCCGGTGCGAAGGAGTTGTGCGGCGGTGTGAGGGGGCAGGGGACAGCAAGCCGCAGCGCCTCTGTCAACAGGTGCTGGGGCCTCTGAAGCGTGCGGCACAACCACCCAGCCTGCATATGGCAGAAGCCACACAGGGGCAGGGCACGGGGCTTAGGGACGTTGGGAAGGGGCTATAACGGGGCAAGGCGCAGGGGCAGGGGGCAGTGGCAGGGGACAGGGGCAGGGGCAGGGGCAGGGGCAGGGGCAGGAGCAGGAGCAGGGGCAGGAGCAGGGGCAGGGGCAAGGGGCAGGGGCAGGGGCAGGGGCAGGAGCAGGGGCAGGAGCAGGGGCAGGGGGCAACCCCTCCAATTCGCTTACCTGTTCCCCTCCCCCTTCACCCTCGCCCTCCTGACCTTAGGTGCAGGGGCCAGGTTGTTGAGTGCAGCCGCCGCCTCCTGCTGCAGCGCCAGCAGTGGCCAGGCTGAGCCAAGGGGGTCCGCGGCGCCCCGCCCTGCAGGATGACCTGGTGGGGGGCCCATTAGCGTGTCGCCTGCACGGGGGGGCCTGCAGCGGGGCAGGCAGGCAGTCAGGTAGGTGGGTCCGCGGCAGACAGGCAGGCAGGCAGGCAGGCAGGCAGGCAGGCAGGCAGGCAGGCAGGCAGGCAGGCAGGCAGGCAGGCAGGGTAGCAGGCGTCAGGCAGGCAGCCAAGCTGGCCCGTTTAAGCAGCCTTTTCCAGTGTTTCTAAACATGGACACTCGCAAACTTAGTACAGGGCTGGTGGGTGACTCACTTGCACAGCCTGCTGCAGCAGCAGCTGCTCACGATCCACGGCTGTGGCTGGCTCTTCGCGAAGCACGCCCAAGCCTTGGAAAAGCGCGCCCAGCTTCTGGCCAGCCGCATGTGCAAGCCTGGACACGGCCGAAGAGCGCTCGGACTCCGGGCTCATCCCCTCCGCTGGCCCCCGCAATCGGAAGACGTGACGGGGCAGTGTGCGTGCACGGCCGACACCCGGCACCCGGCCCGGCCACTGCACGCGCCCTGACCATGACGCGCCTGTGCGCCGTGCACGCGTTGTCCCCGCCGGGCTCTGTTCCGCCAGCAGCAGACGGTTCGCGGGCTCAGAATCTGAAGGGCCGTGCTCATCGCTTTCTTGCCTGGAATCTTTCCGGCTCACCGGGCCACTGAGTAGCGAGGACGGCATTTCGGTGGGGAGGCCTGTGAAGCTTGTGGATACCGCTGCCCGTGCTGCCGTGGTTCCGGCTCCAACGCGCGAGGAAGCGGTGAATTGAGTGTCAGGCATCTCCAAGGCTACCCCTGGCAGCGACATTGCGCTGCTCAGCTTGCGCTCAGTCGGCCCCTTCACGGGCAACATGTGCGCACGGTATGCCGGCAGGTTCGCGGACGCGCTAGTGGTCGCCAACGCGCGGTCAGCAGGCGGCGGACGGGGAGGCCGAGAGGTGATGCGGCTACTGCTTTTCTGGAGTGTCCGCGAATGCGTGTCGGACAACTCCGTTAGCGTATCCATCTGCTCCGACGCACATGGGTCGCCAACAGTCGCCTGGCCATCAGGAAGCAGCTGAGCGCGCGGCGCAGCTGCAGCGGGCCGGGACGGGTCAGGCACCGTGGGAGGCGCCGCGTCCGGGCCTACTTGGAGGAACACCTGGGCGGGGTGGGGCTCGACGTGATCCGGCGTGATGGCTGTGTGGCGGCCCAGCGACTGACAGCGGACCGCGGGTGGGATGAACGCGGTTCCTCCCACGTCCAGGTTCCGCAAACAGGCACTGCCTGAGGAGGTCAGCGCGGAGCTGGCCTGACCCTCTAGCTCAGGTGTGTTCGCCGCAGGCAGTGGAGGTCCCGTGCCGCTCCCCACTAGCGGCTCCTGCAGAGTCACACCTCCCGCGCCGCCCGCCGACCTACTGCCAGCCAGCACTCCAGCGGTCGGTCCTATGCTGCCTGGGTCGCCAGTGGTGGCGACGGCCGCGAAAGGGCTGGTGGGCCTGGACACTGGTGTTTCTGGCGCAGTGCGGGTGGGCGCGACATCAAGGGAGAAGCGGCGCGCAGGCCCCTGGCTTGAAGAGCTGCTTGTGTGCGGCAGTGCACCTGGCTCCAAATTCCCGGCGAGGGTGGACGCCCGGGGGCTCGTGATTAGACCGCTGCTGGCGTGACGCCGGCTGCCGCGGAGACGGGAACCGGGCGGGGGAGTGGCGGGCGCGGCCTGAGTGCCGATGTTGATTGAAATGCGCTGCAGGAGCGAGCGCATGGCTGACTCGGGCTTGGGCGGGGCCGCGGGCTGCAGGGCATGGTGTGTGCAGGCATTGCGCGGGCAGTCAGTGAGGGCAGCATCATCCAGGGCGAGATGAGGTCAGGCAGTGGTGAGTCAGTGAGCTGGGACGAGAGGAGGCGGCAGCAGGACTGTACTGGGCAGCACTGTGCACATGCTGGGTCGTGCAGTCTGTGCACGAGGTCAGGGTCAGGACCAGGGTCAGCTCAGTCAGGTAAGGTTAGGGGCAGAGCGGTTGGGCCAGGGGCGACATCGACCTTGGGACCGCTGAGCTCAGAGGGTTTGGGGAGTAGGTGCAGAGGGATGAGGCAGGGGTCCGGGGCCAGGGCAGCGGTTAATGGGCGAGAAGGCAGGGGCAGGCAAGGGGTCAGGGCCGGGACAGCACCTCTCCACCCCACTACACAAGGCCTGTACGGCTTGCAAGGCACAAGGGGCATACAGCGCAGGCAGGGGCAGGCAGGGGCAGGAGGTGCCGATGCCTGGGCCGTTGCCAACACCAGGCCCATGGGCAAGGGGTGGGCACGGGGGTCCATGGGGACTGGCGCCAAGGGGGCAGAGGGCCTGGCTTGAAGGCATTGCCTAGATGCTGTCCGCATGCCATGAGCCATGCTGCTGCTACTACAGGCATCACTGCAGCTGGGTTGTGCCACGACATGGTTACCTGATTACCTAAGTGTGAGAAGTATCCCAAGACGTACCCCTGGTGAGCTACCCAGCCTCACTGCTACCCACTGCTACGCTTGCCACACATCTTCCTTGAGCCGGTGCTGAGGGAAGGTGACCTGTCTAGCGGCCTGGCCTGACCTGACCTGACCTGACCTGACCTGACCTGACCTGACCTGACCTGGCCTAACCTGACCTGACCTGACCTGACCTGCTGCAACGCCAACAGGGAGCGGTAGATGGCGATGGCCTTGCGGTACGCGTCAATGGCGTCAGCCTCGTCCCCGCCCTGTGTGTGCAGGCAGTGAGGGGGCTGGAGGGTGGTGACTGAGTACAGCCCCCCCCACCACTCAGTGGGAGTGGTAGGGTGGCGTAGGGTGGCGTAGGGTGTGGAAGGGAGGGGGGCATACGGCAGGACCCTGCCCGGGGCACAGGCCACCGTCCCCCGCGCCCCACACTGCTCATGCTGAGGGGCCCATGAGGTGTGGGTCAGGTGGGCTGGGCAGGGGTGGTGTGCCCTGTTCCAGCCAGGACCGCCCTGTCTAGCTGGCCATGGGGGGGGAGGTAGGGTCGGGGGTTGGTTAGGATTAGGTTTAACCCTAACCCTAACCCTAACCCTAACCCTAACCCAATCCTAACCCCGTTTTAGCCAGGACCCGCCCTGTCTAGCTGGTCATCGACTCACTCGCTCAGCGTGAACAGTCAACGGTGGCTCACCTGCCCTGCCCTCCTGCGCTGTACATCCCTTGACATCAACGGCTGTGCTGAGAGCATCGGTGCCCATGCCGCTGCCGCTGCTGCTTTGATGACTATTTGAGATCACTGTGCCCAAAGAATATGAGGCGGAAGCTGAGCTCAGGGCCAGCTCCCTCCCCTCCCCCTCCCCCTCCCCCCTCCCCCTCCCCCTCCCCCTCCCCCTCCCCCTCCCCCTCCCCCTCCCCCTCCCCCTCCCCCTCCCCCTGCCCCTCCCCCTCCCCCTCCCCCTCCCCCTCCCCCTCCCCCTCCCCCTCCCCCTGCCCCTCCCCCTCCCCCTGCCCCTCCCCCTCCCCCTGCTCACCGTGAGCTGTGCCGCATCAGCTTGGCCTAGCAGGCAGTGGGCGGCCAGCTGGTGGCAAGGTGCAAGCTCCGCCTCAGCCACTGCCAGGCCCTCCGTGAACACCATGACCGCTTCCTGCACCCACCCCAGGCACTGCTCACATGCCAGCAGCCACAATGGTGGCGATTGTGGTAGCAGTTGTGGCAGTGGTTGCGGTGGTGATTGCGGTGGTGCTTGTGGTGCTGCTGACAGTGGTGGTATGTAGCTGATCACATGGGTCAGT
>JASKMD010000024.1:5124344-5142213 GCA_030144725.1 Haematococcus lacustris | reverse complement strand
CTGTAGCGTTCCGATTCTGCTCTTGGCAGTCGGCCGCTAGTGTCACTGACGAAGTGTGATACAGGCAGGTTAAATGGTGGGCTGCATTGCCTGCCCACCATTCGGGTTCGATCCCCGGGGGCCGTTCTATGTCCTGGCCTGGTTACGCTGAGACAGTCTGACACCTGTAACAGCTTCTAGCGTTGCATGGCGCTCACACGCTGAAAAGATTTAAGGCGCGCTCTTCCTGAACGCTACATTGGTTTCCGCAATCGATGACTCTCAACGCCGCAGACATGACAGAGGGTACTCCTACTGGAGAGACACCTGGCGCCGGCACATCCACCGACCCAGAAAACTTCAGAGGTCTGCTAGCACTCGCTCGCACTGACCCCAACTTCCGCAGAGACCTGCAGGCAGCTCTGAACCCTGCGGGTACTTCTGCTAACCATTCCCGTCCTGGCACTGGCCCACTGGACGATGAACTTCTCAATGATGAGGAGGAGGCTGAGGACGAAGACGTCCGGCCAGACGAAGATGAGGAAGAAGAGGACGAGGCTGAGCAGCTTCGTGAGGAACTGGCGGCTACCAGAATTGAGCTGAACTCGCTGAGCATACGCCAGAGGAACATGGACCGCGCTCTGTCTTCCTTGGCTGCTCAGGTGAGCCTAGTTCCTGGTAGACCATCTTCCTCTCAGGACAGACTGTTTGGAATGCGCACGCCCTCCCCAAGCAGGTCAGGTACACGCCCTGCGTGTATTCCTGGTACTTATCTGTCTGCTGGTGGACGAGGCGGCGCTTTGCACCACCTCCTGTCCCCTGCTCCTACTTCTGTTCCGGCTGCCAAGGCTGTGCCTGGCCCAGACAAGTGGACAGATGCCTGCATCAAATCAGTCCGCAGGGCTTCGGCCTTCTGCGATGACTTGGAGGCCCACTGTGCTCGCTATTCTTTGGACATTGTCTCTGTCTTCCCTGCTTTCCTATCTGGTGCAGCCCGCAATGCTTGGTACCCTTCGGTCCAGCAGGCTCATTTTGCGCAGACAGGTGTTGCCCCTCCCTGGCAGTTCTTACGTGCGTATTTCCTTGAGTATACAGGGGATGATTTGCGGGATGACATGCTTGAGGCTCGCGACAGACTGCTCGACAGGACGATCCGTATGGGTCCCAGTTATCCTGAACTCACTGACTATCTCATTGCGTTTAGGAACAACCTGTTAACTGCTGGTGCGCAGTGCATGGACGAGTCCCTCCTGGTCAATCTGTTTGTCACTGGGTTGTCTCCCAGTCTGCGTGAGACTGTCTTGAAGGACATTGTCCCCTTGCAGAACCCGACATTGACCCAGGCAATTGATTCTGCCAGGCAGGCACAACGTAATGCTGTGTTCCTGGCCGGTGCAGTCAATCCCAAGCGCCATGTGGCTGCTGTGCAGGGCCGTGCCATCACTGAGCGCGCAGAGCATGAGATACACGAGACAAAGATGACGGTGCCTGCTTCTGCTCGCCAAGCATCTGCCCCCCGCTCTGCTGGCCGTCAAATGCCCAGGCAGGGAGGCATGCGGCCAGGGCCTCCCCCTGCTGCTGCTGGCAAGAGAGCTGGTGCTGCTGCTGCTGCCACGGCTGTAAAGCCTGGCCAGTATTGCCACCACTGCTACTCCCCTGATCATTTGAAGCCCCAGTGTCCCTGGAAGCACCTGCCTGCCAAGCAGGCCCGTGAACAGTCAGGCTACTCCAGGCCACCTGCTGGGGCCAATGTGCCTCAGAAGCGCAGCCGCCCAGATGATGATGATAAGGGGCAGGGCAAGGGCAAGCTGGCCACTGCTAATGCCAAATAGGGTGTTGCCCAGCCAGGCAGGTGCTGTTCCTGTGCTGCGGTAGCAACAACTGCTGAGCCTGATCAACTGTCTGCTGCATGCAACTGTGCTGATATTGCCTGCACACAGCCTGAGAAGCAGACGGATGCACTATGTGTTTCATTGCCTGCCAACAACAAACCTGAGCCACAGGGTCCTGCCATAAGTGCTGTGAACAACTGCAAGTGTGCTGTGCCTGTGTTTGAGTCAAAGCATGAGAAGATTTCCGTGCTGGCAGCTAGCTTTGCTGGTTTTTGTTGTGAGGCTGCTGACCCATGCCTGAGTCATGTGGTATCATGTAAGACAGCCCTTTGTTGCCCCATGCTACCGTCCCAAGTCATCCTGGGGGTTGCTGGACAAGACAACAAGGTGAGGTTCCAGTTCTCTGGCACCATCGACAGCCATGTCTGCCATATGTTAGCTGATGGTGGTGCTGACGCGTCATTCATTAGTGCTAGCTATGTTCAGCTGCATGGTATTCCTCTTTATACCTATCCTGTGTCACTTAGGTTTGATGTTGCAAACAATCAACCTGTGATCTGTGAGCACTATGTCAGAGTACAGTTGCACATTGACAGCTTTAGCTGCATGTGTCTGCTGACTGTCATGCCTGACCTGGTTCATGCTTATGACGTGCTCCTGGGTGCTGACTGGCTGTCTGTGCAGGGGGCCTTGATCGACTACGTCGACCAGACCCTCACCCTGCGCACTGCCCAAGGTAACACAACCTTGCATCCACACACAGGTGACATGAGTGTTGCTGGCCATTGTGTTGCCAACAGGCCACCTGGGTCCACCCACTCACTGCCCCGCCCACCTGCTGCTGTCCTTGCTGCTGTGTCCAAAGCCAACCCAAAGGCCTTTGTGACAGCTAAGCAAGCAGCCAGATGGTTGCGTAAAGGGGGCTCTGCTATGGTTGCTATGGTGTCTTTAGAAGACCTTACCTTACCAGCAGATGTATCACCTGTCCATAGACAGCACCTTCAAGCTCTGCTTGATGAATACTCTGATGTATTCGAACCTATCACCGGACTCCCACCAGAGCGTGCAGTAGGGCACTCCATCCCCTTGCAGCCTGATGCTAAGCCTCCAGCTAGGCCCAGCTATAGGATGTCCAAACCTGAGCATGATGAACTGCGTAGACAGATCACTGATCTCCTTGCCAAAGGCCTGATAGAGCCCAGCTCATCTCCCTTTGCTGCACCAGTGCTGTTTGTCCAGAAGAAATCAGGTGAGCTGCGCATGTGCATTGATTACCGCCAGCTCAATAAAATTACAATCAGGGACCAGTATCCTTTGCCACGCATTGATGATCTGTTTGATCAGCTCGCAGGAAAATCTGTGTTCTCCTCCCTTGACTTGCAGGCTGGTTACCACCAGATCAGCATCCCGGCTGAGGATGTCCCTAAAACTGCGTTCAGGACACCTGAGGGGCACTACCAATTCAAGGTACTGTGTTTTGGCCTGACAAATGCTCCTGCCACGTTCCAGCGTGTAATGAATGAAGCATTTGCTGAGGTGATCAATGACTGTGCACTCGTGTACCTCGATGATATCCTGGTGATGTCCGAGAACACTGAGCAGCACCTAGTCCACCTCAGACGTGTATTTGACTTACTGCGTAAGAATAAATTCTATGCTAAGTTATCTAAATGTGAGTTTATGAAACGCACACTGATGTTCCTGGGCCACATTATAAGTGCTCAGGGTATATCTGTCGACCCTTGTAAAGTTACTGCCATCTCTAACTGGCCTGTCCCTACAAGCCTCAAAACTCTGCAGTCTTTCCTGGGCGCTGCTAATTATGTCCCTAAATTCGTACATAATTTTAGCACCATTGCTGCACCCCTCACAAACCTGACTGGCCCCAAGAAGGACTCGTTCCCTTGGAAGTCATGGCCTCAGGCTGAGCTGGATGCATTCAATGCCTTGAAGCAGGCCATTGCTAATGTGCCTATGCTCAAGCTTCCTGATCACAGCAAACCCTTCCAGGTGCACTGCGATGCGTCCCTTGAGGGCATCGGTGCAGTCCTGATGCAGGATGGCTACCCGTTGGCGTATTACTCCAGGAAATTAATCCCTGCTGAGGTTAATTACACCACGGGCGAACAGGAACTGCTGGCATTGGTATCTGCGTGTCAACAGTGGAGGTGCTACCTTGAAGGGGTACCATTCACTCTGTACACAGATCACCGGCCACTCATCTCTCTGCCCACTCAAAACATACTCTCACGCAGGCAGACTAGATGGATGGAATTCCTGGCCCGCTTCTCATATACCATTGAGTATTTACTTGGTACTAGTACAGCGGGCCCGTCCGACAGCGGACGGGGCACACGGACCAAGCTGCGGCCTCCGACCACAGCGCTCTTGCACCAGTCCTTGCACCAGCTCTTGCACCAGGCCCTGCTACTGCCCTACCCTGACCGGCTGCCCTGCTGCTGTCCTACCCTGATCGGCTGCCCTGCTGCTGCCCTACCCTGATCGGCTGCCCTGCTGCTGCCCTACCCTGACCGGCTGCCCTGATGCTGCCCTACCCTGATGGCTGCCCGGCTGCCCGGCTGCTGCCCTACCCTGACCGGCTGCCCTGATGCCCTGCTGCGCTGCTGCTGCCCTACCCTGATGGCTTCCCGGCTGCCCTGCTGCTGCCCTACCCTGACCGGCTGCCCTGCTGCTGCCCTACCCTGACCGGCTGCCCTACTGCTGCCCTACCCTGAGCGGCTGACCTGATGCCCGGCTGCTGCCCTACCCTGATGGCTGCCCTGCTGCTGCCCTACCCTGACCGGCTTCCCGGCTGCGCTGCTGCAGCCCTACCCTGGCCGTCTGCCCGGATGCCCTGCTGCTGCCCTACCCTGACGGGCTGCCCTGATGTCCTGATGCTGCCCTACCCTGACCGGCTTCCCGGCTGCCCTGCTGCTGCCCTACCCTGACAGGCTGCCCTGCTGCTGCCCTACCCTGATGGCTGCCCTGATGCCTTGCTGCTGCCCTACCCTGACCGGCTGCCCTGATGCCCTGCTGCGCTGCTGCTGCCCTACCCTGATGGCTGCCCGGCTGCCCGGCTGCTGCCCTACCCTGACCGGCTGCCCTGATGCCCTGCTGCGCTGCTGCTGCCCTACCCTGATGGCTTCCCGGCTGCCCTGCTGCTGCCCTACCCTGACCGGCTGCCCTGCTGCTGCCCTACCCTGATCGGCTGCCCTGCTGCTGCCCTACCCTGAGCGGCTGACCTGATGCCCTGCTGCTGCCCTACCCTGATGGCTGCCCTGCTGCTGCCCTACCCTGACCGGCTTCCCGGCTGCGCTGCTGCAGCCCTACCCTGGCCGTCTGCCCGGATGCCCTGCTGCTGCCCTACCCTGACGGGCTGCCCTGATGTCCTGATGCTGCCCTACCCTGCCCGGCTGCTGCCCTACCCTGACTTGTTGCCCTGCTGCTGCCCTACCCTGACCGGCTTCCCGGCTGCCCTGCTGCTACCCTACCCTGACCGGCTGCCCTGCTGCTGCCCTACCCTGATGGCTGCCCTGATGCCTTGCTGCTGCCCTACCCTGACCGGCTGTCCTGATGCCCTGCTGCGCTGCTGCTGCCCTACCCTGATGGCTGCCCGGCTGCCCTGCTGCTGCCCTACCCTGACCGGCTGCCCTGCTGCTGCCCTACCCTGATCGGCTGCCCTGCTGCTGCCCTACCCTGACCGGCTGCCCTGCTGCTGCCCTACCCTGATGGCTGCCCGGCTGCCCGGCTGCTGCCCTACCCTGACCGGCTGCCCTGATGCCCTGCTGCGCTGCTGCTGCCCTACCCTGATGGCTTCCCGGCTGCCCTGCTGCTGCCCTACCCTGACCGGCTGCCCTGCTGCTGCCCTACCCTGATCGGCTGCCCTGCTGCTGCCCTACCCTGACCGGCTTCCCGGCTGCCCGGCTGCTGCCCTACCCTGACCGGCTGCCCTGATGCCCTGCTGCTGCCCTACTCTGACCAGCTGCCCTGCTGCCCTGCTGCTGCCCTACCCTAACCGGCTGCCATGCTGCTGCCCTAACCTAACCGGCTGCCCCGCTGCCCTGCTGCTGCCCTACCCTGCCCGGCTGCCCTGCTGCTGCCCTACCCTGCCCGGCTGCCCTGCCCTGCCCTGATGCCCTGCTGCTGCCCTACCCTGATGGCTGCCCGGCTGCTGCCCTACCCTGACCGGCTGCCCGGCTGCCCTGCTGCTGCCCTACCCTGACCGGCTGCCCTGATGCCCTGCTGCGCTGCTGCTGCCCTACCCTGATGGCTGCCCGGCTGCGCTGCTGCTGCCCTACCCTGATGGCTGCCCGGCTGCCCTGCTGCTGCCCTACCTTGACCGGCTGCCCGGCTGCCATGTCCGGGTCTCGTCGCCACATTCCTCGTATGCATCATCAGGTGGTTCCCGTGCAATGACTGTCATGGCTGGCTAGCTGCATATCGCAGCGACTTGCATTTGACCCGCGATTAGGGACACACCGCAGATGTGCGCTCTGCATCCTTTGCACTATCACGGTCGAACCTTTGGTATTCGGGGTACGCTACGTATACCTGTGTACAAAGCCCCATCGTTACAGCGTGGCATGGCACGGCTTGAAGGCCAACTGCAATCATCCAGC
Source organism: Haematococcus lacustris (assembly GCA_030144725.1). Lineage (NCBI taxonomy): Eukaryota > Viridiplantae > Chlorophyta > Chlorophyceae > Chlamydomonadales > Haematococcaceae > Haematococcus > Haematococcus lacustris. The sequence continues at coordinate 5,135,783 of JASKMD010000024.1, read as the reverse complement.
CTACTTGTCGCAATGCCCTGTTAGAGCGGCACGGAGGAGGGTCGCATGAGGAAGCTATTAGAGCTGGCTACGCTATAGCTCGTCAGCAGCCGCAGCCAAATGTGGCCGCAGCCATCGTTGGACCTGACTCGTTTGACTTTTTGGCTGTGAACCGTTTGACGTTTTGACCGTCCGCGGACTTTGAACTATCTCTGCGCTGGATGCATCGCCATCATTTGCTGAGCCAGGCTCGCTGGTAGCTACTATTTGTGGGGCGTTAGAACCGCAGATCGGAAGTCGATCTCACGGCACAGTGCATCTTTCGCGATTCTGTGCGGAGGGAGTTCTTACATAATTATTGTGAGGCTGAGCGCGCAATCGCAGGCTGTTCCGCCGACCCCCCCCCCTAGCAGTTTTAATAGTATAGATATCTAATCCCGCTGATCCGTTGTCACGCATTCCAGCTGCCACTGTACAGACGTGTAAAGGCCCTGGTGCTGATAATGTGAAGAGTATCCTTGTCATGACTAGGAGTAAGCGGCGTTCTCAGGAGGGGGAGGAAACTGGTGCTGAGGCACGTAAAACAAGTGCTGGTGATGCCGCTGTGCCACCCACACAACCACCACCAGGCCAAGGTGATGGTGCTGCCGTAAGGCCACCCACCAAACGTGTCACTTGGGCTGCTGATGTACCGGCAGATGGAGAACCCAGTGCACCCAAACCTCCAGGTCCTTTGTCAAACCTGCATGAGTGGTTGGTCAGAGCTTATGCTGCTGACTCCAACTTCACCAAGCGTAGGAAGACTAAGAACTACTACCTGGATGATAATGGCCTATGGGGACATAACAAACGACGCACCGTCATTGTGCCCCGTGATAAACAGCTACGAGAGCATATCTTGCACGAGATGCACGATGCTAAGTATGCTGGCCACGTTGGGATCACCAACACGTTGGAGCGTGTCATGCGTGTGTTCTGGTGGAAACACTTACGCACTGATGTGCGTCACTATGTAACAACATGTGATGCATGCCAGAGAAACAAGTCGGTTACAGCTAAGCCATGGGGGTTCCCACTCGTGCAAATTAAGGGCTGGCTGGCTTGATAAACTTGAGAGTTCAGGTCTGAAACTTGGCATGTAGGTTGTTGAGACCTAGGGGAGGTCAAGACTCTCTTGGGCCAAAGTGTAATTCTCACTCGGTGTCGAGTTGTTGGACCAGGTGTGGGGCTGTAACCCTGATTTTGGCTAAGGGAGTTGGCACCGAGTGATCAAAGTGTCTTTTCATGAAATGTGAGTATGAGAGGTTGTAGAGGGTGGTTACAGCTGCCCAACCTAGTAGGTAGCATGCAAAAAGTCCAAGCCAGTGATGAGCTATGGCCCGTGTCCTAGGACCCTACGCAGGGTCCTAGCGTCACCATGGTCGTAGGACCCTGCGCAGGGTCCTGGCGACCCTGCGCAGGGTCCTACTGACCCTATGAGTCAGGAGTTTTCCAGGTTTTGTTCTGACCCTGTGTGCCAGGACCTTGTCAGGCTTCCCGCAGACCCTTTGCTAGGTCCTGTCGTTTCTTTTTGGTATCCTCCCGACTCTGTGTGCCAGGACCCTGCGCAGGGTCCTACGACCATGGTGACGCTAGGACCCTGCGCAGGGTCCTACAGACCCTGCGCAGGGTCCTGGAAACCCTGTGCAGGGTCCTGCTGACCCTGTGTGCCAGGACCCTGCGCAGGGTCCTACGACCATGGTGACGCTAGGACCCTGCGCAGGGTCCTACAGACCCTGCGCAGGGTCGTGGAAACCCTGCGCAGGGTCCTGCTGACCCTGTGTGCCAGGACCCTGCGCAGGGTCCTACGACCATGGTTAGAATTAAAATTAGATATTAGAACAACTATTTTGTAGTTTATTTTTAATGTTACATGTATTTAATATTTAAAAGGCGCTAGGACCCTGCGCAGGGTCCTGCTGACCCTGTGTGCCAGGACCCTGCGCAGGGTCCTACGACCATGGTGACGCTGGGACCCTGCGCAGGGTCCTGAAAACCCTGTGTGCCAGGACCCTGCGCAGGGTCCTACGACCATGGTTAGAATTAAAATTGAATATTAGAACAACTATTTTGTAGCTTATTTTTAACATTTAATATTTAAAAGGCGCTAGGACCCTGCGCAGGGTCCTGCCGACCCTGTGCAGGGTCCTGGTGACCCTGTGCAGGGTCCTGGCGCTCTGGCCTTCTGCAGGGTCCTACTGACCCTTTGTAGGGTCCTACTGACCCTGTGAAGGGTCTTGCTGACTAGCACAGGTCGGTGGCATCTGGATGAAAGCCATAATGAAAATTTCAAAAAAATCCCTATCATCATGTTCTTTAGGATTCTTAGTGCTGATGAACATGACTAAGTGCTTCAGACCCTGTGCAGGGTCCTGGTGACCCTGTGCCGGGTCCTAGTGACCCTGCACAAGGTTACAGTGACCCTGCGCAAGGTCCTGGTGACCCTGCGCAGGGTCCTAGTGCACAGGCCTTTTGCAGGGTCCTGTTGCCCATTTGCAGGGTCCTAGTGACCATGTGCAGGGTCCTAGTGACCCTGCGCAGGGTCCTGGTGCACAGGCCTTTTGCAGGGTCCTAGTGACCCTTTGTAGGGTCCTACAGACCCTCTGCAGGGTCCTGCTGACTGGGAGAGGTCGGTGGCATCTGGATGAAAGCCATAATGAAAATTTTAAAAAAATCCTCGCAACATGGCATGCAACCTCGCAGCCTTCTTGTCACCTAGCCAACTTGCAACGTCCCTGCTCTACAACACGCCTAGCACAAACGCGATGTACGTGCTCTACATTGCGACATCTCGTACTGCCGTAAGTCGATGAACAACGCCTAAGGTGCGTCTCTAGCTAGTAGCGACTTCCAATGCCAATGAGTCAGCTCCACGCATTCAGAGCCTCGTAACTCAGCTCGCAGCCAGGCCCGAAACTATGCTCGCTTCCAGTCACATCGCACCTAGCTAGCTAGCTCAGACACGCAACTTAGCCGCAACTTAGCCTAGCCAGCAGTGCAGCCCCAGCCACTTCCCCTACCATGAGGCAGCCAACCCGGATGCTAGGCGTACAACCATCTACGTCGCTAGCTCAGCCACGCAGTCCAGCTACTTCACCAGCATCGCAGCCATCCACACAACCTCGCAATCTCGATATGTTACAGCCACGCAGCAACGCAAAAAGCCAACGTAGCAAGCCTAGCCACGCATCGACACACAACGACCGAGCCTCGCCGTCAGCCATGCAAACATCCATGCGAAGTTGTCAAGGTGAGTGGCTATCCCTCTGCAAGTATGTGGCACCGCTTAACATCTGGCATGCCTTTTGTGCTGCTGCAGGATTAATGGTTTGACCCTTCCCCTTTGCCACCACCACCTCCCAGGCCGTCGTCGCACCTTGCCCCACTCCCTATCCTACCTTGCAGCCTGGAGCAACCTCCTCCTCCCCTCCCTCCTTCCCTCCCTCCTTCCCTCCCTCCCTCACGCCCTTTCTCACGCCCTCCCTCACGCCCTCCCCCCCTCTATATGTCTCTACAGGTGGCTACAGGTCCCCTTACCTTCCTGACCTACCATTCCCCTTCCCTTCCCACTCGCCCTTGACCTCACCCTCACCCTCACCCTCACCTTGGCAGGTGAGTAAGCATGCATGTTGTGGTTCGTATTGCCTTGCATTTGGGAGCCTATGCTGGGTTGCATCAGAGAAGCCACCAGCAAGGTTTGAGCGCTTGTACACCTCTTCGCAACACACAACGAGCTTGGAGCGGTAGCCAGGACTTCCGGTGGGTGCACATGCTCTGGTGGTGTCAGCCTACCCAGCCCAGTTCTGGTCATGCATGTCCTTATTCATCTGCTTGCTGGCTTATGTTAGCTTGCAGTTGTTGACAGCTTGAGTATGACAAGTGTAGCAAGGCTTGGTGATTGCAAGCAAGGTGGTAGCGGTTTGACATGGAGGGGGGCATTGAGCATAGCTGTAAGTGGCCAGTCCCTGCACATGAGTTGTCACCAATGCCAAGCCTAAGTGCAAGGATGCCTCTTGCTGCCGCAGGTCTGATGGTCACACTGCTGCCCCTTGCCCCCTTCTCCCTTCGCCCTTCCCTGCCCAATCCCACCACCACCACATCCGAGTCTGCCACCTACCTCCCCTCCTCCCCTCCCCTCTCCTTCCCCCCACCCCATGGCACCCAGCAGCCCTTGGCGTAGCAGCATGGAGTGGGCAGCCTGGAGCGGGCAGCCCGGAGTGGGCAGCATGGAGCGGGCAGCCTGGAGCGGGCAGCCTGGAGCGGGCAGCCTGGAGCCAAGCCTAGCCCAGCCTAGCCTAGCCTAGCCCAGCCCAGCCTAGCCTAGATCAGCCTGATTTGGTGCCATGGGGCATAGGCAGCAAGGCAAAGTGCTTAGCAGTCCCGTGATGAGGTGTTAGCCCATAGCAAGTGCATCCAATCCTTGTGGTTGTGCTCATGGCATAGGTTGTGAGTAAGGCATGAGTCGTTGTGTTGTTGTTGTTGTTGCAGTGGTATTGTGTTGTGGTGTTGTGTGGTGTTACCATCTTGCATCAATGCATGTGCTTAGCATCAGCAATGCATGCCGTTTGTAGTGGTGTTGCATACATTGTAAGGTTGTACCATAAGACATGACATGGCAGGTTTGCGCGTGCAAGGTGAATGTCATGATGGCTTAGATGACATGCACGTGAGCAACAAGAGGGAGAGTGCATGAGGGGTCATGTTGTAGTAGCAAGTACAAGAATCATGCCTTGTAGACCCTGTAGACTGGTCAGCAAGACCCTGTAGAATGATCAGCAGGACCCTGTAAAAACTGCCATCAGAACCCCGCACAGGGTCACCAGGACCCTGCAAATGGTCAGCAGGACCCTGTAAAAACTGCCATCAGAACCCTGCACAGGGTCGCCAGGACCCTGCGCCGGGTCACAAGGACCCTGCGCCGGGTCACCAGGACCCTGCGCAGGGTCACCAGGACCCTGCAAATGGTCAGCAGGACCCTGTAATAACTGCCATCAGAACCCTGCACAGGGTCGCCAGGACCCTGCGCCGGGTCACCAGGACCCTGCGCCGGGTCACCAGGACCCTGCGCAGGGTCACCAGGACCCTGCCAATGGTCAGCAGGACCCTGTAAAAACTGCCATCAGGACCCTGCGCCGGGTCACCAGGACCCTGCGCCGGGTCACCAGGACCCTGCAAATGGTCAGCAGGACCCTGTAAAAACTGCCATCAGGACCCTGCGCCGGGTCACCAGGACCCTGCGCCGGGTCACCAGGACCCTGCGCAGGGTCACCAGGACCCTGCAAATGGTCAGCAGGACCCTGTAAAAACTGCCATCAGGGCCCTGCGCCGGGTCACCAGGACCCTGCGCCGGGTCACCAGGACCCTGCGCAGGGTCGCTAGGACCCTGCAAATGGTCGTCAGGACCCTGCAAATGGCCGATGCGCTAGGACCCTGCGCAGGGTCGGCAGGACCCTGCGCAGGGTTTTTTCGGATTTCAAATGGTAATAACATCGCACGAACTTTGAGTTTTTCAATGACAACAACGGCGTTGAGTCGGCCTTTCCTGGGGCTATCTGCGGTATGCCTCCCGGGAGAAATGGTTCTTGTGACTTCCGGCCTTAATCGGCGCGAGTGCCTTCATCCTCTGTCTATACCTGGATACCGATGGGAAGTCATGCACATGGACTTCATAACCAAACTACCGTCCGGATCACATGGATATGATTCCATTTGTGTATTCGTTGACAGGCTCTCTAAGATGGTACACCTAGTGCCCTGCAAAGAGAGCATGGATGCTCCTGAGTTTGCACAACTCTTCATTGATAAGGTATTTGTCCATCATGGACTACCCTCTGAAGTTGTGAGTGATCGGGGTTCCCTTTTTGTGAGTAAGTTCTGGCAAGCTGTATGCAAGCTAATGGGCATGAAGCACTCACTCACCTCCAGCTATCACCCCCAGTCAAACGGGCAGGTTGAGCGTTACAACAAAGTGTTGGAGGAGATGCTTAGGCATTATATCTCTCCCACTCAACGAGACTGGCCTAAACACCTCTCGTTTGCCGAGTTTGCAATTAATAACTCATGGCAAGAAAGTATTAAGTCTACACCTTTCCTGGTTAACTATGGACAGTCCCCAGTGACACCGGTGACCCATGAGTTACCTCGGTTGCCACCTCCTATGGCCCAGTTCTTCTCTGATGGCTGGGAGAAGGGTGTCCAAGAAGCCAGACGGTGCATGAAACTGGCACAGAGCCGCCAGGCTAATGGTGCTAATCCACACAGGAAATCCTCGGACAATGTGTTCCAAGTGGGTGACCGAGTGCTGCTTAGTACCATGAACCTGCGTAACATGGTGGGCAAAGCCAGGAAGCTGCTACCACGGTATGTGGGGCCTTTCAGGATTGAAGCTCATGTGGGCGAGGACGCTGTAAAGCTGACACTGCCACCAGCCATGTCTAGGATTCATCCTGTGTTCCATGTGTCGTTGCTAAGACCCTATGAGGGCAACTTTGGTCGTCTACCCCCCACTGAGTTGGGCTGGCTAGATGATTCCCCACAGTATGAAGTAGAACGCATTGTGAACCACCGGCATGTGCGTGCAGGTAAAGCAAAGGAGTACCTCGTCAAGTGGAAGGGCTATGAAGACTCTGACAACACTTGGGAGCCTGCCAGCAATCTAGCAAATGCCCCTGACTGCGTGAACTTGTATAAGGCTCAGCATGGCTTGCTGTGATTTAAATGTGGGACATGGGCTCCATGTAGTCTTGCTGGTTGCTTTGCTGCATGCTATGTGCCTTGGTGTACTATGAGTTCAGTTGCTCATGTGAGCCTGGCTAGTCTGGTTCCCAGCGTCCATTGGCTCTGTGAGTCTGGGCTGGAAGGGTCCATGGTGACCATGTTCCCCTGAGAGCGACCTGCGTCCGGATGGGCAGGAGTTCTCAAATAGTGGTCATAGTACTGCGAGTCCATGCCATAATGGCCTATGGGCGGAACGGCCATCCCTTAGGAGAGGGAGGAATGTAGCGTTCCGATTCTGCTCTTGGCAGTCGGCCGCTAGTGTCACTGACGAAGTGTGATACAGGCAGGTTAAATGGTGGGCTGCATTGCCTGCCCACCATTCGGGTTCGATCCCCGGGGGCCGTTCTATGTCCTGGCCTGGTTACGCTGAGACAGTCTGACACCTGTAACAGCTTCTAGCGTTGCATGGCGCTCACACGCTGAAAAGATTTAAGGCGCGCTCTTCCTGAACGCTACAAACCCCCACACACACTCAAACCAAGACCACCTAAGCCCCCGGTCCCCGACACCCACACAAAACCCCGGGACCCAGCCTACCCCACCCATAGAAAGCAAAGAACCGTCAGAAGCAACCTTGCAGCTCAGGCTGGCGCGGCGGGGAAGGGGGCGGGCCACTGCAAGGAAAGGCGAACAAACAGCTCACCCTCCCCCTGCGCCCTGTCTAGGCCTCCCTGCTGCCCTCTCCTCCTCCACTCCTCCTGCCCCAACCCTCCCCTCTGCCCCCTCCTGCCCTCCCCTCCGCTCCCTCCTAGGCTGCTTGGCAACCCAGCCCCCCGACGCCTCGGGCCACAGCTGGTCGAAGTGGGCAGCGTCCAGCTCCAGGTCCTTTCCCTTGAACCAGGTGGAGGGCACAGCGCCGCAGAGGCCCACGCGGATGTCCCTCCCCACCCGATGCCAGTCACGCTTGACGGCCGTGGTAAGGGTGGAGATGACCTCCTCCACTACCCGCCTTGCCACCTGCTGTGGCTGCAGGGTTGTAGCGGCTCTTGAGCTGCGGAGGCGCCACACTGCGCCCAGGTAGGCAACGCGCAGCCGCAGCCAAAGCAGGATGTCAGGGGGCTGGAAGGGGGGGGCCTCGCCGCGGGCGGGGCGCCCACTGAGGAGCAGCATGGCGTCGCCTGAGGGGGGGCGGGTGCCTGTGAGGCGGCCGTACACGTCCAGCACCCACTCCCAGGCTGGGACCACGGCGGGGCAGGTCAGGAAGGCGTGGGTGAGAGTCTCCAGGTGCCCCGGCTGGCAGAAGCGGCAGGCGGACGAGCCCGGGGCAGCCGCCCCCTTGAGGATGTGACCCCACAAGGCCCCGACCATGAGGTTGGCGTGAAGCACCCGCCAGGCCACGATGACGTGCTCCCGACGGAGGGTGGGGTGTAGCAGCTCCTTCCACACCTTCGCACACGGCTGGGCTATTGCACTTGCATCTGGGCTTGCATGCTAAATCCTCGCCCTGTCAGCCCTAACAGCCCAGAAAACAGCCCCACCACACACGCACTCGCACACGCACTCACACACACACCCTTGCACACACGCGCCACACACGCACACACTCACCAAGCACACACACACACACGCACGCACACACACGCACACACACACGCACGCACACACACGCACACACACGCACACATGCACGCACATGCACGCACACGCACAAGCACGCACACGCACGCGCACTCACACACACGCGCACACACACGCAGCACACGCAGCACACACACACACACACACACACCAAGCACACACACACACATGCACACACACGCACGCACACGCACACACACATGCACACGAACACGTACACGCACACGTACACGCACACCAAGCATACAACTCTTACCGTCACATGAAGGCTAGAAGCAAAGCAAGAAAAGGCAAGCTAAGGCAAGCGTGGCAACTATTCCTGGACTATGCAAGCTAGCACTCCCTAGGCTGTGCATACAACTAACTCAGCTAAAAAAGCGTATTCTTGTTTACTGTGCTTGTTTGCTGAGCCTTGGTGATGGCAAGGTCAGAACGCAACAGCGTGAAGAGTCCTGCCATTCAAAACACACGCACACAGTTAGCCACCGATCGCCTTCCCACAGACCAGCCCGAACCACATTACCTGCTTGTCTAGTGGCTGCAGCTAGGCGGACATCATCGCTGGACTGGCCCGCTGCAGGTTGTGGAGCAGCGGTAGAAGCGGCTGCGAGCACACAAGCTTCTTTAGGAGACTAAAGCACAACAAGAGCTGTGGCAACAAGCTCACCAGCAGCGGCTGATTTGTCGGCCGGGCTGGGAATGGGTGCGGCTGCGAATGGGAAGCAATGCAAATTAAGCAACGCAAATAGCATTGCACCCGCTGATGAAACTGGCGGGTGACTTACTGGCGGGTGGCTTCGTCGTAAAAGTCGGGAGGAGTAGACTCCACACTCGTAGGAATTAGCAGCCAGGCGCCTGGGCCGACTTTGGCCGTTGGGGCTGAAACTTAGCCGGTTGAAAGCTTGTAATGTACGCAATCCAACCCAAAAGAAATCAGGCTAAAAAAGCCAAATGCTGGAGCTGGGTGGCTGTGTTCAGGTTGTTCAGGTCTATGTTCAGGTTGTTCAGGTCTATGTTCAGGTGGCTCAGGTCTTGGTTCAGGTGGTTCAGGTCTTGGTTCAGGTTGTTCAGGTCTATGTTCAGGTGGTTCAGGTCTTGGTTCAGGTGGTTCAGGTCTTGGTTCAGGTGTTCAGGTCTTGTTCAGGTTGCTCAGGTCTATGTTCAGGTGGTTCAGGTCTATGTTCAGGTGGCTCAGGTCTATGTTCAGGTGGTTCAGGTCTATGTTCAGGTGGTTCAGGTCTTGGTTCAGGTTGTTCAGGTCTATGTTCAGGTGGTTCAGGTCTATGTTCAGGGTGCTCAGGTCTTGGTTCAGGTGGTTCAGGTCTTGGTTCAGGTGGTTCAGGTCTATGTTCAGGTGGTTCAGGTCTTGGTTCAGGTGGTTCAGGTCTATGTTCAGGTTGTTCAGGTCTTTGTTCAGGTGGCTCAGGTCTTGGTTCAGGTGGCTCAGGTCTTGGTTCAGGTTGTTCAGGTCTTGGTTCAGGTGGTTCAGGTCTATGGTTCAGGTGGTTCAGGTCTATGTTCAGGTTGCTCAGGTCTATGTTCAGGTGGTTCAGGTCTTGGTTCAGGTGGTTCAGGTCTATGTTCAGGTGGCTCAGGTCTATGTTCAGGTGGTTCAGGTCTATGTTCAGGTGGTTCAGGTCTATGGTTCAGGTGGTTCAGGTCTTTGTTCAGGTTGTTCAGGTCTATGTTCAGGTGGTTCAGGTCTATGGTTCAGGTGGTTCAGGTCTATGTTCAGGTGGTTCAGGTCTTGGTTCAGGTGGTTCAGGTCTATGTTCAGGTGGTTCAGGTCTTGGTTCAGGTGTTCAGGTCTATGTTCAGGTGGTTCAGGTCTTGGTTCAGGTGGCTCAGGTCTTGGTTCAGGTTGTTCAGGTCTATGTTCAGGTTGTTCAGGTCTATGTTCAGGTGGCTCAGGTCTTGGTTCAGGTGGTTCAGGTCTTGGTTCAGGTGGTTCAGGTCTATGTTCAGGTGGTTCAGGTCTTGGTTCAGGTGGTTCAGGTCTATGTTCAGGTGGTTCAGGTCTTGGTTCAGGTTGTTCAGGTCTTGGTTCAGGTGGTTCAGGTCTTGGTTCAGGATGTTCAGGTTTGTGTTCAGTGTGCTCAGGTTTGTGTTCAGGGTGTTCAGGCTGTGGTTCAGGGTGTTCAGGGCTGTGGTTCAGGGTGTCCAGGGCCATGTTCAGGGTGTTCAGGGCTGTGGTTCAGGGTGTTCAGGCTGTGGTTCAGGGTGTTCAGGGCTGTGGTTCAGGGTGTTCAGGGCTGTGGTTCAGGGTGTTCATGATTAAGGATCACATCATGCTCATCCAGCCGATCCAATGTACAGGACGTTCAGAAAGATGGTCATCATGTTCTTATATCCTGCAACGCATATGGCCATATGCAGTGTGTGACCCATGGCCAGTGTGTAACCTACGACCAGAGCGACCCATGGCCAGGGTTTGACCCAAGGCATCCACTGCACTGTCGTCTGCCTTATGCCACTTCAGTCATCGCTGTTGTTGCACTACTGTTGCAGTCATCATACAACCTACAAACCCCAGTCCACTGACGCTGCTGCTACTTCGTCTTAAACCTGTCACGTCGTTGATGTGGCTTGGCTGTGCATGCTTGGGGGGGGCAGCTGCCCTCTTTGCCACACGGGTCGAGCGGCAATTGTTGGCTGATTATCCCACCAGAGCCGGGGTAGGGTGGAGCGTCAAGGGTGGGGTGGGCTCTCTTCTGGCTGCTTGGGTAAGGGAGGGGTGTAGGGATGTGCAGGGGGAGGTGACGGGGAGAAGGGGGGAGGTTACTTGGGAGGTGACGGGGAGAAGGGGGGAGGCTCGAAGAGGGAAGGCTCGAGGGAAGGCAGGGAGGGGAGGCGGGACGAAGTGTATTGACAATCTGGGAGGGGGTGGTTGTATAGGGATGTGGGGTAGGGAGGTGAGGTGCCCATCAGACCTGCAGCCAAGGGGCGTGCAGATGGGGTAGGAGATCAAGCTAGGAAACGGGTGTTAGCCACTTGCTGGTTGCCACTCATTCCTTACCTGTAGCCACAAGTCACCTGTAGCCACCCATTACCTGTAGCCTGTAGCCA
>JASKMD010000024.1:5105344-5123844 GCA_030144725.1 Haematococcus lacustris | reverse complement strand
GCCTGCTACCCCTCCCCTTACCCACCCCCCTGGAGCGGTCCTCTTGCTCCATCACCCCTCCCAGGCCCCCTTAGCTTGGGGCTCAACCAACCCTTTCCCACTCGCCTTGCTCCACCTCCCCTTGCCTTAGGGTGGCTCTGCCCCTGCCCTGCCCCGCCCTGCCAACCTTATGTCCCAGGGCGGCTCGCTGTCCACCCTGGCCTCTGCCCTGCAACCCCTGCCCAACTGCCCCTGCCACGCCAGCTGCGCAGCGCCCGCCTGACCTGGCCAGTCGAGCCTCGCTGAGCTGGAAGTGGGCTGTAAGGTGCATGCGGCGCAGCAGGGCAAACGCCAGGGTGGACAGCGGACGGCCCTGGGACGCCTCTGCCAGCTGGAAGGCGTCAAACAGCCAACCGTCCTCAGCCTTGGCCAGCACCACATTCAGCTGCAGGGGCAGGGGCAGCAGCAGTAGCAGTAGCAGCAGCAGCCACAGCCGCAATTGCCAAGAACAGCCGACCAGCACTAGACAGCTCAATGCCAACAGGGCAACTATGCCAGCCGGACAGCACGCATAGCTGATCAGGCGGGCCTGCATATTGTAGACAGACCCCCCAGTGGCCCCTTGACGGCTGGGGTGGGGTGGGGCTTAGCTGTATAGCGTGAGGCACACCTACAGCATCCCCAGCTAGCTAACTTGAGTCCTGCAGAGCTCAGGGGTGAGGGTACCCCAACCCCAAGCCCAACTCTGACCCTACCCCTACCCCCAACCCTGACCCCAACCCTGACCCTGACCCCAACCCTGACCCTGACCCCAACCCTGACCTTGACCTCAGCCGTGACCTTGACCCCAACGCTGACCCCAACCCTGACCCTGACCTTGACCCTGACCCCAACCCTGACCTTGACCCTGACCCCAACCCTGACCTTGACCCCAGCCCTATCCCTAGCATGGGACCTGAAGGGCTCAGCCGCAGCGCCCAAGGCGTGGCCCTGCTCACCCTGCTGACAGCCTGGCAGCCAGCTCACCATGTCTGAGGGTTGGCGCAGCAGGACAGCCACATGCTCAGGCGCAGTGGCCAGGATGGTCACCGAGGCCCTGCGCTTGCATGCACACCCACAGCCCTCACTCCTCCTGCCACACTGCCACCCAAGCTGTGGCACACACCATGTCTCACACCACCTTGCACACTGTGCCACTTGCAGCCACGTCTCACACTGTGCCTCACACTCCGTACCACACATTGTCTCACACAAGCATTCCGCCTTGAGCCCCACAATTTACTTACTAAGGCACTGCAGAGGAAGGCATGGGTTGCGGGTGGCCCACTACACCCCGTACCCCTCCCTCTAGGCCTCACCTCCGCGCCCCCGCCCTGCGCTTTGTGTTGTCCCTGAGGCAGCTGGTGTGCTCAGTGAGCACCAAGCTGCCATTGCTGCGCCGCCTGGCCAGTGCAGCCAGCAGGCCTGGCGCCTCCCCCTCCTCCACACCCCCGGCCTCCTCCTCCTCCACAACCACCCCTGCGCCGACAGCTACAGCTGCAGCCGAGCCTGGCTCGGTTGCCGCAGCAGCCGCCCCAGCCACCCCTGGGTATGAGCGAGTCATGCGGGAGAGGAGCGGCTGGCGGGGGCCTGCTGGAGGCTGGGGCAGCAGCAGGGGGGTCAGCAGCCCCACCATGCCATGCGGGCTGAGAGCGGCAGCAGCCAGGTTGTGCAAAGCCTCAGCTGACCCCCTGCGCTGAACCGGCACTGCCACGGGGGCTGCCAGGTAGCTGAGTCCCTGGCCCTGAATCAGGACAGGCCCAGCAGCCCCTGCTGTTGACGTGCCCCTTTCAGAGCCTGGGAGGGAGGTGTTGACCTGCACGGCACTCAGCTCCAGGTTGGCGGTGTGCTGCGGCAGCAGCTGCAGGAGGTGGGCTGCATGGTTGGAGGAGGAGCTGGGGCTGGGCAGGGGCGCTTGGTTGGGGTCGTAGCCTGATCCGTCTTGAGAGGCAAAGGCAGTGGCGGCAGCAGCGTGGATGCCCTGCAGCAGCTGCAGGCTGGCAAGGTCCATCTGGTCCTGGGGCAGGCTGTGGGAGCGGGCTGCGCAGAGGGCAGCAGGGGAGGGGCCAGGGCGGGCGTGTAGCAACAGTGGCAACAGGAGGGCCAGAGAGGGGCAGTGGGTGTCAGGAGGTCAGGAGGGCTAGCAGCGTACTTGAGGCAAGTTTGGGGCAAGGGTTGAGAATAATGTGTTTGGCAGCAGAATGTGTGATGTGCTTGGCAGCAGCAGCAGCAGCAGCAGCAGCAGCAGCAGGTAGAGCATGGCGGTCTCCCCTCCCCCCTTGCTTGCCTGGTGCCAGATTGTCCCCAACACTGCCTGAGGGGGACCCCGGCAGCATGGCTATGGCCTGCGCCTGAATCAGGGGCAGAGCGCTGCGGCGCCGCAGCATGGGCCCTCGCTGACCGGGGTGAGGGCTGGACGGGTCGCAGCCTGCAGGGGCGGGGTGTAGGCCAGGCAAGAAGGCCAGCAGATCAAGACAGGGTGAAGGCCAGGCAGGCAGGCAGGCCAGCAGGTTCAGCTAGGTGTAGATGACACAGCCAGCACTGAGCTAGACACCTCAACACAACTCCTGGCTGCGTAAGCCAAAAGGCAAGACAGGCAGCAATCCACAGTTGTCAGTGCTGCTGCTGCTGCTCTGCTGATGATGATGATAATGATGATGATGTTGATGATCATCATGATAGTGGTGCGGTTACCTCCTGCCCAGTGAGGGGCTGACAAAGACGTGGGTTTTAGCTGCTGCACTCACCCATCTGCTGTGTAGGGTGTGTTGCCTGCTCCCCTCCCAGGTGAGGGGTTGCTGAGCCCTCCAGCACGTCCAGGCTCTGCAAGCAAGGTGCAGGGTGCAGGGTCAGTGTGCTGCTGGTAGGTGGCAAGCAGGGTGCAGGGTTAGTGTGCTGCTGGTAGTTGGCAAGCAGGGTGCAGGGTCAGTGTGCTGCTGGTAGGTGGCAAGCAGGGTGCAGGGTCAGTGTGCTGCTGGTAGGTGGCAAGCAGGGTGCAGGGTCAGTGTGCTGCTGGTAGGTGGCAATCAGGGTGCAGGGTGCAGCTTTGGATAGGCAGCTGTGGCCTTGCCTAAGACCCAGCCATTGCCCCTGCCTTCCCCTCGCACCCTCCCCTTCTGTGGTGCACCCTCGTCCTGTTGCCATGGAGATGGCACACCTTCTGTAGCCCAACTGCCCTACTGCCACCCACTCCAGCCATTGACACCGCCACTACCGACACTGGCTGGATCAGCACCCACCCAGGGCTGGTGGGGTATCCAGTGCTGCACCAGCCCCGGCTGGGCTGCCTTAGCCCTGCTGCTGGCACTGCTAGCTGCTGGCACTGCTAGCTGCTAACACTGCTAGCTGCTGGCTGGTGGCACTGCTAGCTGCTGGCTGCTGGCACTGCTAGCTGAAAGACGCAGGAGGGTACCTGTCTGGTAGTGTCTGAGCTCTGTGAGCTGACGATCCGATATCTGATAGCAGGTGAGGGCAGCGGAGCTGGTGGCCCGCCCACCCACCAGGAGGGAGTCGCTGCGGGACAGTTTGGCGCGGGGGGCGGAGGCAAGCATCTGTGTCAGGGACGCGTTCACGTCTTCATCCGCACCCAGGCCGTGCTGGTCCAGCCTGTTTACCACCTGCCCGGCAACCAGGAGCACGACAAGGACCTGGGGTGGGCCGGCTTCCATGATTGAAGCAAGAGTGAGCATCGTCAAATGACACTGGCATCGTGGAGTGTGCACCAAGGCTGCTTCAGGTGAATACAGCAAAGCCATTGCTGCCCTTGTCAGCCAGCAATGATGTGCCAGAGTTGTGAGCGCGGCTACTTGGCTGATGTGCCGCGACACGAGGTGTAGCCACAGGGTCTTGGCTTTGTCGTGGCTCAAATTATTTAAGGCCCTTTTAGTTATACATGCACCCACTGAGTGCTGCCAGGAGGTGCAGGCCCATTTCAGAGGGGTTCAGCGGGATACGGAGCCACATCGAGCAAGCCAGCCAGCCACCTTCACGTGGATTGAGCGCCACACTTGCCTGTTTGTCTAGGTCTGTTGGTGCCAGGAGGTTGAAGCCACCAGCAAGGATTGCGTTTCTGACCGCCAGCACCTCTTGCATAGCTACCTGTCAGTTTCAGGGCCAGCAGGGCAGAGCGTGATCAGGGCCAGCAGGGCAGAGCGTGATCAGGGCTGGAAGTGAGATATCTACAGTGGCACTGCCAATTTTTGTGATGCTGCTAGCTAATGAGTGAGCGAGTGCATGAGTGCGTGTGTGTGGGTGTGAGTGTGTGTATGTACTTGAGTGTGCGTGTACATGAGTGTGCGTGTACGTGAGAGGATGAGAGGAGGGGCATGCAAGCTGCTAGGTACGTCCACTTTTACTACTGGTCTCATGACCTGCAGCCCAGCTGCTGCCTGATGTAGTGATGTGCACGCAATTGGCGGTGGTGAGGGGTGTGTGTTGATAACGGCTGGGAAAGAGTTGCCGGGTGGTGGGCAGTGATGTGCGGAGTGGGGAGTGATGTGGGTGGCGGGTGCTATGAGGGTGTCAGTTGCATGCAGGTGACTGCCGCCTGCCCACCTGGACGCCATGCATCATCTTGTCCAGCAGGTTCAGCGCCTTCTCAGCCGGTGACAGGACCTTGAGGCACCTGCAGCATGGCACAACAGCCTCTGGAGGCAGCAGCACAAGAGGTCCACAGAACCCCCACTCCCATGCCCTGCTGCCAGCACCCCCTGCTGCTCTTATGGGCTGCTAGGGCCGCAGCAAGCCTTGGGGTCCTGAGCTGGGTGTGCTAGCCACCGCCGGGTTGCTGGGTGGACACACTGCCGCACATCTGTCAGCCAGGCAGGCAGGGTGTTCTCGGCACACACCAGCTGCAGCCACACATATGTAAGGCACATGGGCACATGGGCAAGGGGCACACACATGCAAGGCACATGGGCAAGGCACTCCAATCAGCGTATGCATGGGGTTCTGCATGCCGGGGTGCCTGTGAGCCCTGACACTGCATGCCTGAGGAGGCCGAGCCTGATGAGTCAGGGCCTGGGCAGGGAGGGAGGGTGTTTGTGCATGGAGCATGCATCACACGGAGCATGCATCACATGGAGCATGCAGTGCATGCCCAGGGGCAGGGGCCTGAGGCTGGTGCCTCACTCGTCATCCTCAAAGCTGGGTGCGTGCTGAGGGCCGCCATTGGACTGATCCTGGGTGGCCAGAGCTTCGTCCAGTGCAGCCTCCAGGCTGGAAGCAAGCGCAGCGCAGCAAGAGCAACCGACACCTCACTCAGTAAGTCAAGCACTGAGGCAGGCACTGAGGCAGCCAGGCACACTCAGTCAGGCACAGTCAGTGCTAGAGCCATTATGGAATTAACAGAGGACATCATCAGGCTCCCGTGCGTCTTGAGGGGAGCCCCAATCGTGTGGCAGCGCTAGCACCTGGGATTCTAGCATTCAGTGCTAGGGCCATCATGTGCAATGACAATGCTCCTATGAAACTTGTCCCAACAGTTTTGCTAGGCTGTGTGGCCATAGGGTCAGGTGGTTGCTCTGGGGTCAGCCTTCAGCTGCGCCTACTGGGACCATAGCTCATGGACAGACAGGCTGGCAGGCAGGTTGAGCAGGCAAGCTGGAGGGCCGGCAGGCAGGCAGGTCAACAGGTCACACTTTGTAGGCAACTGAGCAGTCGTGACGTCAAACACATATTCCAGCAACTGCCGTGTATTGCCATGTAATGAGTACGGCCCACTTACTGCAAGTAGGCCTGTTCAGTGACCAGCTTCTGCTGCGCAATGGCTACGGCCTGCTCATGCAGCACAGCTACCTGCAAAGGGATCAGGCAGTAGTGGGGCCACATGATGGAGCACCCTGGCTGCCACTGCCTGCTCTCGCTGCTACTAGGCCGCTGCTGATCTGGTGCTGGTGGCGTTCCTTTCTTCGTATGCTGCTGCCGTTGTGTTGGCACTGAAGCAGACTGTTGAGCAAGCAGGTTGTGGAGGGAAGGCACAACACTGAGGTGCCATCAAAAACCCCAATAAAAGATAAAAAATAGATTAGTGAGATTAGGAAACACTGGTAAGTGGAGGCATGGCACTGAGTCACAGACTGGACCCACCCTGCGCTACAGCCAACACCTGCCTGGTGCTTCAGCTGGGCGACGACCTCATCTTGGCTGGTCAGCTGGTCATACAGCTGCTGCCGGTCCATGGCATTCTCCCGCTGCTGCAGCTCTACACCGTCCTTGGTGGTCTGCGTCTCCGCTGCCATCAACTGGGGCACCTCGCTTTGGGTGGCGGCCTGCAGCACAGCGTGGCAGGGCCATGAGGCGGGTAGCCAGGCCACCATGACGGTTACATCAGAGGCGACCTGCACGACAGCCTGTGCCTGTCACTTGGCAGGGATAGGGGGTTAAGGGCGAGGGCTACCAAACCCAGCTACCACCTGCCACTTGACAGGGGCAGCCTGAGATCATGGCTACATCAGGGGCTCGCTCCATGACAGCCAGCGCCTTTCAGCTGACAGGGGCAGCCTGCAGTGCCTAGGCTGCATTAGGGGCAACCCTGCAGGACAGCCAACACTTCCAAAGACGGGGAGCACTCCTGACAGGGGCAGCCTGCATGACGGCCTCATGGAAAGCATTACTAGGTGCATGGCCACCCCTTATCAAAGCATGTATGCACTGCAAGAAAAAGAGTTAGTGTGCACATGTCAGGGAACATACAAATGATGCATGGCACGGGATGCTCCATGAATGATGTAGGGCGCACCTGCTTCACTGAGACGGCAATGGGCTTGTTTTGCTGCCCTGCCCTGCTGACTTCCGCTAGTGAGTCACTCTGCACCGCTGCGTCCAGCGGCTGGAGCTCTTGTAGCTGCGGTCGCTGCAGCTCCCCTCTCCGCTGCTGCAGCTCTGCGTGCTGTTGCTCCAACTCCTGCTGCTGCTGCCTCAGCTCCTGCTGCTGCAGTTGCAACACCTCCTGTTGCTTCTCCAGTTCCTGCCGCTCCTGCCTTAGGTTTTGCTGCTGCTGCTGCACTGCCTCCTGCTCTATGTGCAGCTCGGTTTCCTGCTGTTGCTGCTGCTGCAACAGCTGCTGTTGCTGCTCCCTCAACTCCTGCTGCTGGAATTGAACCTCCTGCTGCTGCTGCCGCAACTCCTGTTGCTCCAGTCGCAGATTTAGCTCCCTCTGTTGTGACTTTTCCTCCTGCTGCTGCTGCTGCTCTAACCGCTGCTGCTGCTTCAGCTGTTCGGCCTGCAGGCGGTCCACCAAAGCCTGCAGCTTCAGCAGCTGCTGTGAGCAAGCTGCACACATCCCGTCAGTTTGCGTGCTCACACACTCCTGCACAGCCCAAGAGCAGGTCCGAGCAGGTGTCATGTGCTGACAGGCTTGACGGTGATGGCGGTTGGTGGAGATGCCTGTTGACAATGGTTGTGGGGTGCATGACGATGGCCAGCGGTCACAGCAGCAGGTGAGCAACATGGCTGCAGATTGACAAGCATCGGTGGGCAAGTGGGCGTGGGCGTGGCCACTCCACCCATACCCAGCTGCTGCTGTGGGCCGGGTGGTGAGGGTGTTCCAATGGCCCTGCCAGCGTCCTGCACAGGGGGCCAGCCACCCTTGCTATGCAAGCCCCAGGTGCAAGGAGCATGGTGGGCTGGGTGCACCTGCCGTGCTGGTCAGGCCTGGCGGGCCAGTGAGCAGTGGTGAGCTAACGGGTAAGGCCGCCACTGCTGCCTGAGCTGCCGCAAATCAGCCCCACTGCACCAGTTGAACCTGCACTGCTGGGTGCTAGACCCTCTCTGGTGAGCCTGTGCCAGCACCATATGGCATATGCATGCAGCGAGCATGAGCATGGGTATGGGCATAAACGCTGAACCTATGAGGCTGTGTGTTGCAGCAACGCTGACAGGCGGCTGCCATGTGATGATGAACATGATGCTGATGATGAACATGATGGTGCTGCTAACTGGGCCTTGAGAGGAGGCACTGGGGCAGCAGCAGGCAAGCATCCTACCATGCTCCCACACAGGCAACAGCGGGCCCCTCATGCAGCTCCCTGCACCTGAGGACCCGTGCCACTGTTCACTGATGATGGGTAGCGTATCACTGAGGCTGCCAAGAGGCCCCTGCCATTGGACTGGCCCCTGTGGTAACACCAGCCCATGCCTGCTTCTTGCATCTTCCACCTTCACCTGGCACTATCACTAACAATAGTTGGGCCTGATAGGCAGCCCCTGCTTCCTCAATGAGAGGCATAGAAGAGCAGGCCAAGCTGGGCTGGCCATGGCTGGCAGACCAGGCCTGGGCCCCCTGGTTCCATCCCATGCACGACCTGCCCTCCACAGCCTCGCCTTAGCCTCTTGCAGCCACTACCAGCCTCTGCTGCCTAGCGTACACCCTCTCTGGCTGCTGGCAGTGGAGGCTTTGAGGCATTGCCTGCCCACCTGCTGGCTGAGATGTCCAGGGAGCCCGCCAAGTGAGCCCAGGGGGCCTTGCTGGCTGCTGCTCTCTGTCTGGGTGCCTGCCGTCACCTGCACACCCGGCCAGTGCCAGTGCCAGGGGCCAGGCATGTCTGCAGGCACTGTCACCGGCATCACTTGCAAGCTGGAGCCTCCACAGGCCACAAAGCCAGCACCGACAGAGAGCGCACCACAACAACCACCGCTGACATCGGAACCACCACGTGCATGACCGTCACTGCACAGCTTGCATTCTTGCAAGCTGGTTGTGGTGCATGGTCACATGCACATGAGGGCCTGCAAACCAGCCCGTCCCGAGACACCCACCAGCAGGATTGTGATAGGGCGCAGCAGCTGTGGCATGTCTTCTGTGGCCATGGTGGAACCGCTGCTGTTGCTATGAGAGTAGCCAGAAGCTTGCGCATGGAAATGCTGCCCAGCTTGCTGCTGCTGGGCCTGGGTGCTGGTGAAGGGCTGTGTGTGTGGTGTGCCAACGCTTGTGTGGCCCTGAAGCTTCTGAGACTCTGCTGGTTCCATCACATGCTGGGTCACACTATCCAGCGAGGCTGAGGACCCTGCATAGCCTGACTTGGCAACCTGGGCGCTCAGCTGCGGGTAAGCGCGGCTGGCAGCCTTGCTGCCTCCCTGCCGCCTGCCCACTGTCATGCTGCTGGTCCTGCGCTGGGTCACCCCGTGGGCATACAGTCGGCGTATCATCTCCCGGTCATTCTCGAACCGCACCAAGTCTGGGCCTGGCTGATGGCTGGCTGAAGGGGACTGGGATGGTTCTGCCACCACCAGGCGCCAGGCCGGCCTGCTGCCCTTCACCCCTGGACTGTTGGCTGCTGCTCTTGACAAGCTGAGGGCGGTGGTGTCAATTTTATGGCCATTTTCCTTCACATAGTTCTGCACCTGGGGCAGTCTGAATTGAGCAGGGGTTGCGGCTTGCAGCTGCTGGTAGTCAATAGCTTGGCTAAGGGGCTGGGTAGCTGGGAGGATGTCCTGTAATCGCGGCAGGCTTGGTGAGTTGCCAGGGCTGCGGATTTGCAAGGGGGGAAGCTGTTCTGTGTAAGCTCTCTGAAGGTCTAGTCCTGGACTATCAAAATCCATCGTGCTGTCTATGCCCGCTTGGTCAGTCTTCAAGCCTAAACAGTTTGTCCGGCATATGCGGTACCTGCAAGATGATGCCAGGTCCTAAGTTGCCGAACCCATGTCTGGCATTTGACGCGTTAGCGTGCGCAATTGAGCAGCCACCTACGCCCAGCGCGAGCATCTTGAGGCGCGAGGCCATGCGTGTCAAGGGCACGTCTGGCTCTTTGTGCTTGACAAAGCTCCAGTGGTGTATGTCCGGTTGGGAGCTCACGAGGCTAGGCAGTAGCCCTTGTGGGCCAGCATTCTTCCAACATTTTGCTAGCAAAATGCCTGAAGCCCACGCGGTGCGGGACAGTGCTCCTAGAACAGCCCGAGGCACATACACGACCAGCAGTTTGATATAGCTGGTACTACCGAATGGCGTAACCCTTGACAAGCCCACTTCTTGCACGGTGCTTGTAATACGCTGAAGCACCTAAAGTTGGGGGTGTTTTTTCACAGTCGGTCACCCCCGTTGTCGGGCGCGGTCTTGCCACACGGGTTGATTCAACCGATGAACAGCATACCTTTCCAGTTAGAGCATTGCGGTTAGCACGCTCCCCCCTGTAGACGCACACATGCGTCCGCCGGACCCGAACATGAAAAAAAACGTGCGCTAAACAAACATAAAACTAACAGGAACCCAGGCAAAAAACAGGAAAACCAGGACATCGAAGGCAATTGGCGCCACAGTTAGCGAAGCGAGTTAAGAAAATGCAGCGAAACAGACAGCGTAAACGTAATCGTAATGCCTCGGACAGTTAGGTTGACCGCCGCCAGCACAGGCTCAGCGGAACATGCAGGCCAACGGTGCAGCGCACTGGGCCCACAACCACAATAACAATAGCTATAATAGCCAGCCATATTAGAAGTGATGATGCGCCATCGGAGGCCGCTTCATGGACACAAAGACATAAGAACAAGACTAAGGCGCGACCGGCCAACCTAGAATTCTATTTCTAGGTTTCTAGGCTCAGGAAAAATTTCTAGGTTTCCAGCCGGCCAACCTAGAATTCTATTTCTAGGTTTCTAGGCTCAGGAAAAATCTCTAGGTTTCCGAGCCACCTAGAATTCTATGGGCGTGCCCTAAACAAGACCCACACTGTCGCAGCCCTGCTCTCAAAGATATGAAAAAGTTATGAAAAAGGTCATAATCGCGTGCGTGATGTGTTGGGCGACTGTTAGCTGCTCCAACATGACGACTGGACAGCGCCAGCATCATGGCCGCTGCTTCAAGGGGGCCGCTACTATACGCTTTTTTGCGTTTTTTTATGGAAGTGTTTGTCACAACTCAACTCGTCTGACCTACTGGGTGCTGCCGGGGCTGGGGGCTACCGGATTGCCAGCTACCGAATTGCATTCTTGCAGTGAAGCGTTGCATATGTGCACTGCAATAATTCCACTGTATGATTTCACGAAAAGAACCAATTTTTCCCATGCCTGCTCCTAATCCTTTGATAGCTCCAATTGTTGGCTGTGCCTTGAGAATATGGCCCTGGCCCCACTGCTAGGGCGCGCCCATAGAATTCTAGGTGGCTCGGATTCCTAGAAAAACCTAGAATTCTAGGCTAGAAGGGTAGAATTCTAGTCTTGGGGTGCAAAGTGCGAGAGGTTACGGGTTCGACTCTAAGCCCAAGCGTAGGTTTCACGTCTATTCAGCTCTTTTCCACAATGCCAGCTAGGCCTACTCGCAAACATTAATACGGATGTCCCTGGGAGGTTTGTTGCGATGTCCTTGCAAATAAGTTGTATGGAATGCACACATGTCATGCAAATCCAAATGGCATGCTAGAACGCCAGGTCATCAGTGTCGCACGGATCACGGAGGAACCGTCCATGATTATGTCAGGAATTCAACGGGATGGCCATTGGTCACCTGCATGACAGCAACTATCAATGCAATGGTAGAGCTGGGGCGTGGGCTGGGTCCTGAGCTGAAGCCGAGGTCTTGCTTGCTTAGCTTTAGGGCACACTACATCAATCAATGATCATCACATCACCACACCACATCTGGGATTGTCTGGGCAGGCAAAGCTGACACCAACGCTTGCCACAAACAAAACCATATGTGGCACAACACATACGACATGCATGGCCATAAGGCAGGCCAAGATGGCTTTGACTGAAAAGGAAAGGCTAACTTCAGGTTCCTTGCCTGAGGCGCCACGGGAACGTGGACAATGCGGACAATGCCCGTCATGCTTGCGTTGGGTGTCGCTCAGCTCTTTAGCGCAAAGGAGGCAGACAACGACGACAAACTTTTCACTGTGCTGATCCGGATGGCGTAGTTTGCGCGCAGTGTAGCCTTTGACCTGCTTGTACAATTAGGCGACCGATCGAAGGTTTGCTTGGTAGAATGGGGCAGAATGGGGCAGGCCGTCGAACCCAAGCGCGCTGGGGTTAGCGGGGCTAGGCGCAGCCATTGCGCTGGTCGGCAGTGGAAGACGCTGAAAGAATCGTGAGCCTAGAAATCCTAGAAATTTTTCCTCAGCCTAGAAACCTAGAAATAGATTTCTAGGTTGGCCGGTCGCGCCCTACCCACTGCCAATCAGCCTAGCCCCTTTGTTGGCCGGGTTGAGCTGCTCTGGATGGCCCCTTGGCAGGACATCGTGGGGTGGGGTGGCGTGGCGACCCAGGTGAGTAAAATTGTGACAATGGCCATTGACTTGCGGCATCACATGTGCAACATATGTGCACCAACAAGCTGCTACAACCAACATCTTGCCACTCCTCCTAATGTTGGCTGCAGGTGAAGCGGGTCGGCCATTGGCTCTGCCTTGGCCTCGAGCCGGTCGTCGCCGATGGCGGCAGCCGGGCGCCAGGTGGCCTTGGCCAGCAGTCGCCGATCGTGTCCGAGATCCGCAAGGTGTGCAAGTATATGCCCAGTTGACGGGGCGAACTCCAGCGACCTGCCTACAAGCACATGCGCCGGAGTGGTGAGAAGCTGAGAGAGGCTGGATTGGTGAGTCCGCCACTGGCTTGGGAGCGCCACAGCGTGGTCCACATCTTTCTGTCTTCTTCATTTCTTCAGATTTCAGCTTCGATTGGAGGACTGTGGACACGGCTTTCGCTGCTGCGCACACCCATGTCTAGCAGCCCCATGCCCATCAGTGCAACACATGCAAGCACTGGTGGCCAGTAGCCATCGCAGGCCAGTGCCATTGCCCCATTGACGGCCATCAAGTACAGGTTGGCAGCCACGCGAGCTGCGTCTTGCGCACCCTGCAGAGCATGACAGGAGGAGCTGGTGGCGCAGTGCATTCCACACTTAGACCTCCACAGGACAATGCCACACTGCCAACACTCTCAGCACTGCATGTGTCGCTGGCAACAGCCAGAAAAGCCTGCCCTTGTGCCCTCCTGCCTTTGCGTTACCCCGTTGGGCTGATGTGGGAGATGGTGGGAAAAAACGGGTTGGGAAGGCATTCACCTGGACCATGATGGGGTGTGCTGGCCCTGGCCCCTGGTGGTCAAGGCCCAGAGCCACTGCCTTGCTGGTGACCTTCCTGAACTCAATCACCGCCAGCAGCAGGACATTGAGGGCCCCGACTACCAGCAACGGGATCGCCACCCCTAGCAGCGGCTGCGGACATCCAGCACCCATGGCTTGCTGCGCTGCTGCGACCTCATCCCCAGTGCCCGCTGTTGAGTGCAGCACCCAGGCCACCGCATGACCCACAGCCTGCATGTGGCCCAGCTGCAGGGCACTGCACCAGAGCTTGCGCACACTGTTCATCACGCTGCCTACACGGCGCAGTGTGGGGCCCTGGGCTTGCACCCACCAAGCCATGAAGTACCTGGAGGCAGCAGGGCAGCTGACATTGTCGCCTGTGTGCCGCAATTGAGCTATGGCAGCAGGGGGGATGAGGGGGGCAGGGGCAGGGGCAGGGGCAGGGGCAGGGGCAGGGGCAGGGGCAGGGGCAGGGGCAAGGCAGGGGTGCCAGGCAGTTTTGTGGATGTGCCAGCTGGGGACGAGGCAGATCATGTTGACTGACAAGCAAACGGCACCTGATGCTCACCCAGCTGCTGTCATGTCAACCCCAGACTAAACTTTAATGCAATCAATCTCAGCTCACATCAGTGCATGTCAGCTATGCCAACTCTTGGCCGCAGCCTCGTTACAGGGGTCGGGCAATAGCGTAGGTGGAAGGCACCCATGCCGCACAGAGAAAACACTACACCTAGTGAAACACTTGTAAGTTTACCTTTGCGCTGATAACAGGAGGCACACACTGGGCTGTTGAGGAAGGTGCTCTTCCCTCTACTCACCCCGCAAAGATGACAGATGTGGCGCACACAGCGTTGGCAGTGCAGCGAGCTAGAGCAGCCGCAGGCAGGGAGGCCTTAACAGCCAGGTGTGGCAGCAGCAGCAGGGCATTGTCCAGGCCAGTCAGCACCAGCAGCACCAGGGGTAGGCAGGCCAAGGGTGGGGTCCCCCGTGGCTCGCTGGCTGTGCTGGCTTGCCTCTGGCTGTGGGGCCTGTGCTGCCGCCATACTGCGCATAACAGAAAAGAGCAAGGCGTGCACATGCACAGCAGTCAATTCATTACACTAGTTGCCAAGGTGTTCTGGTTGCCACACAAAGCGCTGGCTATAGCCTCAAGGGTGTGAGATGCTATTGCTGTTGTACACTGCTCTTGCTATGACCCGCAGGGTGGCATCCAAGCGCTGCCGACGAGCCATCGTCTTCGGCAATGCATCATCTGTGAGATGGTGGTGGCACGGTCCAGATCCCATAAGGAGGCATGCTGTGCATTACGTTGAACGCAGTGCATGATCGTGCCTTTGTCCTGGCCAGGGCTTCTCACAGGCCGTGACACCCAGACCCAGACACATGCGCACACCATGACTCCAGCACTACCCACGACAGCAGCATGAGCGCTGCCAAGGAGCAGACTCTGACCTTGCACACCAATGCCTATCCTCAGAGAGTGGCGGACCCCCCAAGGTTTTGACCTAACACCGAAGGTTTGGGCAAGGTTTCACGCTAGGTTTAATGCCTACGTTTTGGGATCAAATTGGCATGGTGACCTGCAACAAACCTTTATCAGCTCTCTACAAACCTAAGCCGGGAGACCCCAGACTTGAGCTGCTGTAGGTACCGACCCTGCTGTCCAATTTCAGTTTGGAGCGAACCTAGCCAACCCAACAAACGTAGCCAACCTAGCCAACCTATCAAACGTAGCCAATCTAGCCAACCTAGCCAACCTGGCCAACCTAGCCGACCTGGCCAACCTAGCCGACCTAGCCAACCTAGCCAACCTAGCCAACCTGGCCAACCTAGCCGACCTAGCCAACCTTATCTACCTAGTCAACATCACTCAGGCAAATCAGTAATCATTATTTTTGAATCACGGCCCGAGATTTGGCAAATAGCCCTATGACGTGGGACCTTTTTCCCAAAAAACGCCAAATTCAAAGATATTTTGAACCTTCTTATGAAATTTGCAGAGGTTGGGCAGCAGCTTAGCGACTGCCAACCGCATTACGTGCTACGTCGAAGTGCGCTTCAGATTCGGGGCCACCAAGGAGGCGCTGAGGCGCAGTAGCTTTTTTAACACACTTTTTTAAGTTACTTGTAAATACTTTGATTATCTACGAGGACCCCCGCACGTGGGCACCGAAGGCAAGATTGCTGAAGATTATTGAATCGAGTCGTTGATGGTCGTTAGCCACCAGCGGGGCCCGCAACATTAGCACCACCACCAGCACGGCCAGCAGCCTGCTCAATGGCGAGCCCCCTCACCATTGAGGACGCATCGCCGTGATAGCGAACTGCGCCTGCCATGCCTAGCGAAGTGCTGCCATGTACGCGGCGCTGAAGCCCAACGCATTTCGCCATCACCACCATGTTGGCGCGATGGCCACTGCACACCACTCCGTGCCCCACTTTGCGGTGTCAAGAATTTAGCCCCGTTGCGTTGAGCGGTACAGCCGGTTAAGGGTGGGGCCATATGTCCAGGCTGGTTACAATATGTATGCTGCCATCACAAACAAGTTGGAGGGCAAGAAGTGACGGTAACAAGGCTGATGGGTGCTGCACTGGATGTGCATGACCCACCCACAGACCATTGTATGAGAGTGGCAAGGCATGTTGGCATGGCACAAGCCTGTTGGCATGGCACAACATTGGTACTTGGCTATTGTGCTTGGTGTTGTGTTGACATTCGTTGAGTCGGTGGCAGGCTATGTTGCAACATGTTGTTGCAGCTCATGCACTTTTCTTACATCTCTTACTCATGTTGAGGCATGACGTCGTTCTTACATCTTATACAGCAACCAAAACATAACTGCTGGGCTGTGTTGAGGTTTACCAATCTTACATGTTGCATCCTCTTCACACTTGCACCACCTGCACCACACCCGCATCCTACTGTTGCTGCTCATCCATTGCAACACACATGTTGTCTGTTGCAGCCCACATTGCAGCTCACCTGCAGATTGCTGCTGCTCATCCACTGCACCACACCTGCATCCTACTATTGCTGCTCATCCACTTCAACACACATGCTGCGTGTTGCAGCCCGCATTGCAGCACACCTGCAGCCTGCTGTATGTGTTGTGCCAAGCACCAAGCACAATGCAATGCGCACCTGTTGACGCACGTCCGAACTCCTCATTTCCCATACGGGGCAGTCCATACGGGGCAGTCGCCTACACAAAGCACACATTGCGTTTACTACAAAGAGAGCAAGCATGTACATGCTAGACAAACTTACTGCGGGGACTGCGGTCGGCCACAAGAGGCAAGATGGCTGCCAACAACAACGCTCAAGGCAATGACGACCTCAATGTCATCGTCGCTTTCGACGTCGTCCATCCAACCGTGGCCGGCATCCCACATGCCCATTGCAATTGCGGAGTATATGCGATGTGGGAAAGGTCAAGCTTGCGCCTCTGCGACCCCTGACCAGCACGGCGGCAAACCAGAACTTCATTCCTCTCATTCTAAGGCGAATCTTCAAATTATCTTTAAATTATCTTCAAATTTGCCGCGTTCGGAAAAAGGTCCGTGATTTCAAGAATGAGTTTTGATTTGGTGAGATATCGCTGCGGTGTTGCATTGTACCACTCGGTGTGGTGTGGTATAGCACGATGGGAGGTAAAGCAGTAGTGCATTAGAGATAGGTGCAGTACTGCATCATGAGAAGCAAATGAGCGTAAAGGGCCAGCAATTTCCAAACTATGAAAAAACCAATGCATTTCTTACATAACTACTTTATTACATCATGTTGGCACTAGACTGCTGTTTTACACGATGGTGCAGTGCTGCAGCATTAGGCATGGTTTCCATGTTGGTGGCCATGGGACAACATTCTCATTCCGAGACGAACCGTATAGGAAATAACACTGATTTGCGTTTGTAATGGGACACATCATCAGGCGGGGCTCCGGGTGAGCTTCAAAGCCCTACATCCATATCTACTATTGTCAACAACGTACTTGTTGATGTGGCGGAATCGTTGCTCGCACACCTGCGCATGCAAATGCATCGTATTGTAGGCAAACGGGCACTGGGCTGGCATGCAGTTAGCATGGGCTGCATGCAATATTACATGCAGTGTAGTACTGTGGGCAATTGGTTATGGGCTGCAATGGCCCACCTTTGTATCGACTCCCAGGGAAGGGTTGGAACATTGAAAGGGTTTACCATCGTGTCGCACCACACGCCCTTGTGGTTGTGCACGAAGTGGAACACATCCACAGCGTGGCTTGCCTGGGTGAAGCGTAGTATCTCCGGATGTAGGTGTGCACGTTTGAGGCCCACCTACATGGTCCCAGTTGCAGAGCAGAAATGCGTTGAGTCTCAGCAGCATCAGGGGCAGCAACAACAGTGCGCTCAGTCTCAACAAGACTCTCAGCGCTTAGACTCAGCACATCTCAACAACTTGGCACCAGGCCACCCACCTCAGAAGATGGCACATATCATTGTACATAAACACAAACTTGTGCCCCTCGCGTCCACAATACTCGCGCCCCCAAAATCACTTAAGGATGTTCGACATGGTCATGCGTGTAGACTCACAGTCTACACTCATCTCAAACCCTGGGAACAAGTAGCCATCTAGGCACATAGACCAACAGCAGCCAGCGGTCAGACGGCCGTCCTTGCCCCAAACGCGTAGCCCGCACTTGCTTTACTTGAATTCACGACCTTGCCAGGTACCACCTCCTGCCTGCAATGCCAGTCACCACCGCCTCAGCTTCGATAGCGGCAGCAGCGGCAACAGCAATTGCAGTGGTATCAGCGGCAGGAGCAACAGCGACAGCGGCAGCGGCGGCAGCAGCAGCGGCAGCAGCAGCGGCAGCAGCAGCGGCAGCAGCAGCGGCAGCAGCAGCGGCAGCAGCAGCGGCAGCAGCAGCGGCAGCAGCAGCAGCAGCAGCAGCAGCGGCAGCAGCAGCAGCAGCGGCAGCAGCAGCAGCAGCAGCGGCAGCAGCAGCAGCAGCAGCAGCAGCAGCAGCAGCAGCAGCAGCAGCAGCAGCAGCAGCAGCAGCAGCAGCAGCAGCAGCAGCAGCAGCAGCAGCAGCAGCAGCAGCAGCAGCAGCAGCAGCAGCAGCAGCAGCAGCAGCAGCAGCAGCAGCAGCAGCAGCAGCAGCAGCAGCAGCAGCAGCAGCAGCAGCAGCAGCAGCAGCAGCAGCAGCAGCAGCAGCAGCAGCAGCAGCAGCAGCAGCAGCAGCAGCAGCAGCAGCAGCAGCAGCAGCAGCAGCAGCAGCAGCAGCAGCAGCAGCAGCAGCAGCAGCAGCAGCAGCAGCAGCAGCAGCAGCAGCAGCAGCAGCAGCAGCAGCAGCAGCAGCAGCAGCAGCAGCAGCAGCAGCAGCAGCAGCAGCAGCAGCAGCAGCAGCAGCAGCAGCAGCAGCAGCAGCAGCAGCAGCAGCAGCAGCAGCAGCAGCAGCAGCAGCAGCAGCAGCAGCAGCAGCAG
>JASKMD010000024.1:4937844-5097844 GCA_030144725.1 Haematococcus lacustris | reverse complement strand
TCTGAAGGAAACAGAAGAGCTTGGGTTTGAATACCGCAAGCAGCGGTTCACCTACAATGAGCAAGAGCATGCATTTGAAAAGCTGAAGTATCCAGTGAAGGCAAGTGAACTTCTGAGCTCTAGCTGCATGTCATGATGGTGGCAACTCAGTCAGTGCCACTGTGATTGAGACACAGGCAACATCCTACAAGTGGCGTGATGCATGGTCTCATGGTGATGCTTATGGTGCGCAGGAGACGTTTGAGTACTACATGAAGGCATCAGGACACGGCACTGAAGCGAAGTCACTGGCTGCATTTGACAAGTATGGGTTGAACAAGTTTGACGTGCCCGTGCCTGCCTTTGCGGCGCTCCTCCAGGAGCACCTCGTCGCGCCATTCTTTGTCTTTCAGGTGTGGCCCCACCCAACCAGCTGTTGACCAAGGGGCACAAGCGCATGGCAGCAGTCAGCCATATTGGGCTGAAGGCATGGGGTGTTGGCCCTTGGTCTTGAACACCTGAAGGCAATAAGCAGTGTAGCCGGGGTCAGCACAGCACACAGCTCTTGTCACGCGGTTGGGGTTAGGGTTAGAGTCAGGGTTAGGGTTAGGTAGCACCAGGGCAAGGGGGTCACTACAAAGCAAAAGGATGGCTGGAAGCACACGGGTGATCAGGGCCATGCGTATGGTTCAAGAATGCAGTGGCAGCACGGCACACATTTCCTATCATGGGGTTAGGGTTAGAGTTAGGTAGCACACAGTGCCTGTGATGGTTTGCCTGCTGCCTGTGTCGTGGGCGACAGCAGCTGCAAGGGCTGTTGTGACACATGCCTGGCCTGCATCCATCTGGATGGTATTTGTCAGCACTGCTTGCGGCGCATGGCAGGTGGCGTGCATGGCTGCGCTGCAGGTGTTCTGTGTGTTCCTCTGGATGATGGATCAGTACTGGTGGGTGGGGTGCAGGGCAGCTGGCAAGCGGGGAGCCAGCACCGCTGCAGCTTGACTGGAAGCAGGGCGCAGGAAGCTGCTGAGCAAATCCCCTTGTCCCCCTATAACTCCTTGACCCTAACCAGCCATGCTGGCTAGCGGGATGCTTGGCATTTGAAAATTTATGTGGGTTTTGTCAGCATGCAATGCAAGCCTAGCCAGTAGCATCATCTTGTTGGTGTCAGTGAGGTTTCAGCTGTATCACATATTTTGTCTCACACAGTCTCATTGGCAGACATGCTTGCATCACCATCCACCATCCACCTGCATCCTCTGGTCTCATAGGCGACCACCACCATTGTACAACCTGTCAGTGTTGCAGGCATGTGCATGTTTAGTAGGTATCTGCCCAGATGCCAGATGCCATGGTCCAGGCTCACGTGCTGTGCCACGCCATGCCCTGCTGCTCTGACACATGCTGAGCTAATGAATGTCCAGCAAATCGCAAGGGTGTGGGTGTGCCGCTGGCTATGAACGCTACGAGGAGATGATGGAGCTGATGTGTGTGATGATGCCGAGGATGTCAGCGTACGGACCTAGCTCACTTGTGATGTCAATGCATGCACCGTGCACTCCACACCACCCCAGGTATTACTCGCTCTTCACACTGTTCATGCTGGTCACCTTCGAGTGCACCCTAGTGGGCCAGCGGCTGCGCAGCCTGAAGGAGCTGCGCTCCATGACCACTCCCAAGCAGCACATCCAGGTCTACAGGTGGGCTCAGGGGTTCAAGCACACCGTCCTACTAATGCCAGTACAAGCGGTACAAGCACAAGTACAATTAGCACTAGAAGCAGTACATGTATCACTAACCTGATGATACCAGCTGAAGCAGTGCTGCCCCATCAGCGCTACCAGCCCAAGCAGCAACGGCTCAGCAGCACAAGCAGCAGGGGCCTAGAACCACAGGGTCCTTGGCTAGGAAACATCTCGATGTGCATGTGCGCATGCTGTGCTTGCATCAGGTGCGGAAAGTGGGAGCTGCTGCCAGGCGAGGCTCTCTTCCCTGGTGACATCATCTCCATAGGCAGGCCAATGGGCGGTGAGTGCCACCACCCTGCTGCTGACCCCTGCCCTGCCCTCAAAGCTGGCTGCCCGCTCACCACAGGGTCCCAGCCAAACTGTCTGCATGACTGGCCATGTGCCGACAGACCTGCGCATGCGCTGATATGCATGGCACACAAGCGTAAAAGTTTGAGTACCTGCTGCAGGCGACCTGTCTGGCAAGGCTGGCAGCGTGTCTGGCATCTGTGTGAACATCTGTGTGACAGCTGTCTGAAGTTTAGTGCTGGTGTTCAGCGCTGGCCTATGTCTCCGGGTCTGCCTGTGTAGAGGTCTGCCTGGCTGACTGCGTGCACCGCAGGCCCCAATGCGGAGGACAAGGTGGTGCCGGCGGATTGCTTGCTGCTGGCTGGCACATGCATTGTGGAGGAGGCTGTGCTGACAGGTGAGCAGGCTGGCCCCGGCTCCCTCTGGCCAAGGCAGGAGAGCAGGAGGGCAGCTTGACACTGGCCAAGGCAGCAGAGCGAGGGCGAAGTGGCACAATGTCAGGCTCGGACAGGAGTGGAGGACGCGAGGATGAACAGGAAGGGATGTGGCGCCAGGGGTGGAGTTGTGCAGGTTCATGGGTCAGCACCAGTCATGCTGGTGTGCTAAGCTGGTTTGCGAGGACTTGCATGTCTCAATGCTGGCTTAGAGTGTGTGGCTGACAGAGCTACCTTTGCAGCCAACACTGATGTGCCAGTCTACAGCTCCTGGATAAGGGCTCGGGTCTCCTGAGCGGCGTAGGGCTGCTAGCCTGGGGTGTCATCCACGGGTGTCACAGGGTGCGGTGCTGGTTGGAGAGACACACCATGGTTGCCGCATGCGGGCCAGCGGGCAGGGGATGTGGTGTCTGGGTGCGCCCCACAGGTGAGTCCACCCCACAGTGGAAGGTGCCCATTGCTGAGTTGGACCAGCGGCAGCGCCTGCACATCAAGCAGGACCGCAACCACGTGCTGTTTGGTGGTACCAAGATCCTCCAGCACACCCCTGACAAGGCAGCACGCATCAGGTGGGCCCAGGGGCTGCTTCTGGCACCCAAGCCATTTGCCCACGTTGCACCCATTGCACCCATTGTGAGCATCAAGCGTGGAGTCACGTGCTAAGGCACCAGCATGTGGGCACGTCCTCAGGTCAACGACAGCCGTGTCTAAATTGCTAAGGCGTGGATGATCCTGCCACTGCTGCTCTGACCTGGGTCATTGTCCCTCAACCAACTCATATGAGGCTCAACTCACTGGCCATCTGCTTGTGCCTGCACTGCTGCTGTTGTGCCTTCCACCTGGGTCTGCCACCGCTGCTGCCACTGCTGCCGCTGCTGCCACTGCTGCCACTGCTGCCACTGCTGCTGCTGCTGCTGCTGCTGCTGCCACTGCTGCCACTACTGCCACTGCTGCTGCTGCTGCTGCTGCACATGTGGGTGGTTCTCCCAGGACACCTGATGGCGGGTGTCTAGCCTTGGCGCTGCGCACCGGGTTTGAGACAGCCCAGGGACGGCTGATGCGCACCATCATGTTCTCCTCTGAGCGCATCACTGCAAACAGCTGGGAGGCGGGACTGTTCATCCTATTCCTGCTCATCTTCGCCCTGGCAGCATCCTGGCACGTGTTCTCTAACGGCATGCTGGTGAGCCGTCTCCAGGGCCCCTAGGCACCTGCATGCTTGCATTCCCATGTCGCAGTGCACCCCTCATGCGCAAGAGCAGCACTGGCATGTACTGGCTGACCCCACCTCAATGAACTTCAGACCATTGACTGTGGTTTTGCCTGTCGTGGCCTTCCACTCCTGGCATGGTTCGGATCAAGCAGCTAACCTTCACACCGCCCCCAGGAGGACCCTGCTACTACCCCTTCGTCCTGCACATGCCACTGACAGTGCTTCTCGTTGCAGTGCTTGTATTCCAGGCCCTTCACCGTGGGGTTGCCCGCCTTGTTCCTACCCTTACCTCCTGCAGTGCTCCTGGTAACGAGGCTTATACCGCCTGCTCACCCGCCCCTGCCCCTTTGCTGGGGCTGTGGCTGGGGCTGGAGCTGAAGTAGAGAAAGGGGTAGAGGTAGAGTACAGCAAGGCAAGGAGGAAGCAGAGGCTCAGTGAGGCAGTTAGTGGCTGGGGCAGGCAATTACTGGCCAGTGCAGGCCTGGCAGGTGAGGGCTGACTGTCAGACAGGGCAGGGCCAAGGCCAGGTGGCATACAGTGGGTGAGACTGGGCCCAGGCTGCTGCCTGTTGATCCCAGGACCCAGATCGAGACCGCTTCAAGCTGGTGTTGAACTGCATTATGATCATCACCAGCGTCATCCCGCCTGAGCTGCCCATGGAGCTGTCCATGGCTGTCAATGCTTCCCTGGTGGCGCTGGCCAAGAAGCACGTGTTCTGCACCGAGCCCTTCAGGATTCCTTTCGCAGGGAAGGTGGGTGCAGGGACTGGCAGCAGCCCAGGTAGCCAGCACTGCCAAGGCCTGCAGGCAGGGGTGACCGTGCCCAGGGGCTGGGCACAAAGGGTCCTGGAAGAGGCTCTGTCTGGGCATGAGCCAGAGGCATTTTGCTTGTTGGGACAATTGGGACAATAGGGGCAATTGACAGCAGCTGGCTTTTGGGTAGCTAGGGGTGATGCAGCTGGTGGCAGCCTGCTGGGGCCAGCAGCCAGCAGCCAGCTGTGCCAAGGAGCATGCTGCTCTACCCCGCGCCTGGCTTCACGATTGCTGCAAACCTCAGTGGGCCAGCCACACTGCACCATGCAACCAAGCAGGCATCTGTCGCCGGTCACACAGGCTGAGTGCCTCCACCCCCCATTGCCTCCACCCCCCATTGCCTCCACCCCTCATGCTGTCCACCAGGTGGAGGTGTGCTGCTTCGACAAGACCGGCACCCTGACCAGCGACCACCTGCTGCTGGAGGAGGTGGTGGTGGGCAGTGAGGTGCAGCGCCCTGCTGCACACCTGGTGATGGCAGCCTGCCACTCCCTCGTGCATGTGGCCGGCGCTGATTCAGACATCATTGGGGACCCCCTGGAGAAGGCGTCCCTGGAGGTGGGGTGGGGAGCAGGCAGGAGGGGGACAGCACTGGCCTTGGCACTGGCTGACCCCTGTACTGCTTGTCCCTGCTTGTCCCTGCTGCTGCCGCTGCTGCTGCTGCTGCTGCTGCTGCCGCTGCTGCTGCTGCTGCCGCTGCTACCAACACATGTGATATCTACTATCCCAATGGCCCCTGCCTGCTCCTGCCAGGCTGTGCAATGGTCCTATCTGGCCGATGTGGCCCGCAGCCCCGACCGCAGCACCACCGCCACCATCACCCAGCGCCACCACTTCAACTCGAACCTGAAGCGCATGAGCGCGGTGGTGAAGGTGGAGGAGGCCAGCGGCACGCAACCCAGCTACCAGCTGGTCATGAAGGGCGCGCCAGAGGTGGTTAAGCAGTTCCTGGGTAAGGCTTGGCCTCCCTACCCCTCTTGCACTGAGTCACGAGGTACAAACCACTCCCACTTGTGGCTGTCACAAGGTTTGCTTCCCTTTCCTCCTACCTCACCACCCTCTCCTTCTACCCCTGTGACCTCCACCTCCTGACCCATCTACCACTCTGCCCCTTTTCCCTTCACCCACACCTCTCACCCTCATTTGTCACTCTACTGATCAGGGTGCAGCAAATGCTGCTGCCACATGGTTGGACCCTTTGCCAGTCAGCAAGGCATGTGTGGCGCCATATCCTCCTCGTTGCGCATGCCATGATGCGTGTGGCCGCAACCACAGTGTTAGGTGTCATGGCAGGTGGCAGGACCCCCCTACCTCATCCATCACCTCAACCACTTCCTTTCCCTGTGGCTGCCACAGATGTCTGCCATGTTGCTGCCACCTGGGCGCTACAGTGCTGGTGGAGGTCCTCAATGAGGCTGACCAGCTTAGGGCCTTGTGGCGCTGCGTGCTGCCTGCAGTGCCTGAGACAGCCTGCACAGTCCTCACCACCACCATGTCTGCTGGCCGTTCTTCCGTTTGTTGACCTCCCTGCCTGCAGTGGACTACCCGGACAACTATGACGCGCTGTACAAGCGCTATGCAGCGCAGGGGGCGCGTGTGATCGCCCTGGCCGTGCGCAACCTGGGCCGGGCTCAGGTGGGACTGGCTGCTGCCGCTGGTCGTCTGGGGACATAGGCAGGGGTACTGCTGCAAGGGTTCAGGTTCAAGGCAGGGAGCCACAAATGGGCAGCATGGCCACACTTGTGAACATGAAGGGGAAGGGGAGGATGAAGGGGGAAAGGGGGTAAGCCAGGCAGGGAGGTCGACAAGGGAACGGCCAGCAGACATGGTGGTGGTGAGGACTGTGCAGGCTGCCTCGAGTAAGGAAGGGAAGCCACAAGGCAGCAGGGTAACAGGTTGTTAAGGGGTAGGCAGTAGTTGGAGGGGTTGTGGAGGGGTAGGCAGTAGTTGGATCAGCAGGGGAGCAGCTAGACGACTCTTTTTCAAGGGCAATGCAACAAAGGCTGCTAGCTGCTCCCCTGGGTTGTGCCCTTGAGAATCTCCCTGCAATGCCCTTGCAACAGCGTCAGCTTGTGTGGTGTGAGCAGTTCATGGATGCTAGTAGACTTTGTTGCGAGGGCAACGCAGGGAGAACCCTAGCACCACAGGAGGTCCATGCGCCCACCCTTCAGCCCTGGGCTGCCCCGCCCCCACTGCAGGATCTTGACCTGGCGGCCCTGCGCAGCACCCCACGAGAGGCGATGGAGCAGGGCCTCAGCTGGGCTGGCTTCGCCATCTTCAGTGTGAGTGCCCCTACACCTAGACCTGGCCATCAACTTGCCTAGGGTGCATCTCTAGGGACCTGTCCCAGCACTCACCAGCAGCTGCCTGCACGCTCTCAGTGGTGGTCTCAGGTACTTTGTTTTCTTGGTAGTCTAGATTAGGACGAACCTATGCCAAGCAGCTTCCTACCAGTTTTCCTGTTTTACCCCACACACCATAACAAGGAGCCTCACACGACCCTCTACAGTGCTGATTTACATCAGGGCATTCACACACCAGATCGCGCACCCATCAAGAAGACCCCTTCTCCCTTCCTCATGGTGCTGATCATTGCTGATCACATCCGGGCATCCATGTACCCACCAGCAATAACCCCTTCCTCTATCCATCTGTTGTGGTCCCCTGTCACCCCTGCCCCCGCCCCTGACAGTGCCCCCTGAAGCCTGAGTCAGAGCCGGCTCTAGCCCAGCTCCGGGCCAGCAGCCACCAGCTGGTCATGATCACTGGGGATGCCCCCCTGACGGCCTGCTTTGCGGCATCCAAGGTGCGTACCCCTGCCTCCTTCACCAGCTCCACCTCAGGCTCACCAGCCTCAGCCGCAGTCTCAGCCTCACCTACTGCCGCTGCCCTTGCAGCTTTCCACTCAGCTGTCCCTACTGGCCCTGCATGTGTGGCGGTGGTCTCTGCTGTAGCTCCAGCTGCTGCTCCAGCTCCTGCTGCTGCTCCAGCTCCTGCTGCTGCTCCAGCTCCTGCTGCTGCTCCAGCTCCTGCTGCTGCTCCAGCTCCTGCTGCTGCTCCAGCTCCTGCTGCTGCTCCAGCTCCTGCTGCTGCTCCAGCTCCTGCTGCTGCTCCAGCTCCTGCTGCTGCTCCAGCTCCTGCTGCTGCTCCAGCTCCTGCTGCTGCTCCAGCTCCTGCTGCTGCTCCAGCTCCTGCTGCTGGCCCTGTCACTCGGCACATCAGGTGCACATCGTGACCAGGGATGTGCTGGTGTTGGGGCATCGA
Source organism: Haematococcus lacustris (assembly GCA_030144725.1). Taxonomy (NCBI): domain Eukaryota; kingdom Viridiplantae; phylum Chlorophyta; class Chlorophyceae; order Chlamydomonadales; family Haematococcaceae; genus Haematococcus; species Haematococcus lacustris. The sequence continues at coordinate 5,090,106 of JASKMD010000024.1, read as the reverse complement.
GCTGAGGAGAAGGGTCAGGCAGTGCACGGACCCAGCAAGGGCAAGGTGCGGGCAGGGCTGCACGAGGCTTAAGTAGGCAGGCTGGCTCATGAACATTGGGTGGTGGGTACTTGGGAAATCTGCCGATGTCATCCTGGGGAGGGTGTGGAAGGTGGGCATGGCTGCAGGAAGGTATGGACAGGTGAAGTAAGGAGTAATGAGTAAGCAGCAAAACAGGCAGGAAGGCAGGCCAGGTGCTTGAGCAAGGGGAGGGCATGAGGCTGGGCAAGAACAAGGAGGAGATGGGCCTCCTGCCTACCAGCTGCTTGTCTGCTCCCTTGTGCCTACAGGTGCAGGTGCAAGACACTGATGCTGACTTTGCCTGGGTCAGCCCCGATGAAAAGACCATGGTGAGGCCTGTTGCCAGGGCTTACTCAGCACACCTGTACACTACCCTCCTGCCCTGCCCTGCCCTGCCCTGCCCTGCCCTGCCCTGCCCTGCCCTGCCCTGCCCTGCCCTGCCCTGCCCTGCCCTGCCCTGCCCTGCCCTGCCCTGCCCTGCCCTGCCCTGCCCTGCCCTGCCCTGCCCTGCCCTGCCCTGCCCTGCCCTGCCCTGCCCTGCCCTGCCCTGCCCTGCCCTGCCCTGCCCTGCCCTGCCCTGCCCTGCCCTGCCCTGCCCTGCCCTGCCCTGCCCTGCCCTGCCCTGCCCTGCCCTGCCCTGCCCTGCCCTGCCCTGCCCTGCCCTGCGCAAACCTGTTTTAGCCTGGCTTCAACTAGGCTTAGCTGCCTTGTCACCCTGTCCTGCCACAGATCCCCTTCTCCAGGGACTTCACCACCTTGCTGGACACTGCAGCAGCCTATGACCTGGCGGTGTCAGGCGATGCTCTGGCGTATGCAGAGAGCATTGGGCTCAGCGCCCAGCTCATCCCCCTGTGCCAGGTAAGCCACCCAGCATACTGAGCACCCTGCACCAGAGCGTCCCTCCCCTATCATCCTTGTTACAAAACCCTCACACCTCACCAGCACCAGTTCAACTGCACAGCTAGGCCAGCTAGGGTCCACCATGCAAGTTATTAAGAGTGTCAATGCCAAGCAGCCATACCAGCCAATACGTCTTGTGTGTGTATGAAACCAGCGACAACAGCTAGGCCTGGTCCAGCAATAAGCTTGTGGTCAGCAGCCTTGTCCACACCTAAACAGCAACGTCTCAGTGCAGATGTTGATGGCTGCGGCAAGGATGATTTTGGTGATGATGGTATTCGTGGTGGTGATGTTTGTGCAGGTGCTTGCAGTGTCTTAAATGCCCAGTGAAGCCACTGGCAATGTTGTGATTGCAACTGTTGATGGGTGGTGGGGTGGGGTTTGTGGTTGTGATGATGGTGTTTGTGGTGGTGGTTGTGGTGGTGGTGGTGCAGGTGTTTGCACGTGTCAGTCCAGAGCAGAAGGAGCTGGTGCTGGTGACCCTGAAGGCGCATGGCCGCACCACCCTCATGTGCGGTGACGGCACCAACGACGTGGGCGGCCTCAAGGCAGCGCATGTGGGCGTGGCGCTCCTATCCGCCACTGACTCAGCGGTGGGTCCCCCTCTCGGCCGCTCCCCTGAGGGCATGCCTACTACCTTGCAAGCCCCTTCTCCTTCAACCTGACCCTTATCACCTGTAAGCCACCCACGTTCCCTGACTTCTAGCTACACTCCCCACCCCTTTTGCCACCTTCTGTACTCCTGCACGCTTGCAGGGTCATGCGGGGTCGCACACAAGTCATGTCGTGCTGCATGTAATGTGTAGCAGTGTGCTCTATACAGCACTGTGCCTTGTCTGTGAGTCATTTGTCGTGCTCCTGCACAGATCAAGGCATTGAAGGCTAAGAAAGCCGAGGCTGCCAAGAAGCTGGAGCTGGAGGCAGAGAACAGCAGCAAGCGCAAGGCCAAGGCGGGCGCAATGGTTGCGGCAGGGCCTCCCGCACCACCTGCCCTGGGGCCTGACGGCAAACCCAAAAAGTGGGTGCGTGAAATGACCCTGGAGCAGGCCACCCTGCAAGGGCCAGCGAGGGTCAGGGTCAGCAGGGGCTGGGGGGCTGGGGGGCAGGGAAGTGGCTGATTCCCCAGCTTGGTCAGCCAGCGCCTCTGGTGTTGCTGCAGCCCACCCTGCAGGCGCTGCTCCTGCTAGTGCTTTGCCAGGAGTGTGGTACGGCTGCAGCTGGGGCAGCAGCTGGGTCCCCTGGGTGTGCTGCCACTCCCCAGATGTTCTTCTTCCACTGCTGCCACTGGTCCATGCAGGATGGCACTTAGTGGTAGTAGCAGCAGCACCACAGCGACAGTAGCACTTGCCATGTTAGGGACAGTGGCTACCTCATCAGCTACAACAGCAGCAGCCACAAGCAGCTTAGCAGCAGGACCAGCAGCAGCCCCAAGCAGGAGCAGCAGCTGCAGCACACTGGTGTGTGCGAGCTCATCAGGTCCAGAGGTGGGCCAGGGTGGTGGTTGCGTGGTGTGCAGGAAAACACAAGGTCAGGAGATGCTGGACCGTATGCGTGCTGCTGGACGGCCGGTCACCCCTGCCATGGAGAACATGGCCAAGTGGATGGACCAGATGGAGGTCGACACAGCTGGGGAGGTGCCCATGCTGAAGCCAGGTGACCAGCAGCCCCAGCCAGCACACTGCCGTGGCGTGTGTGTGCCATAAGCCTTGGCCCTGCACCACAAACTCAGCAAACCCTGTCCACCACATTCCCCCTACCTGAGTAAACAAGGGGATAGCCCTTTCCTCCCAAGCTAGCGTGCGTGGGTGGTGGTTGTTGTTCTCCGCTGCTGTAGCCATTGGAAAGGCTTGACGAAGGGCCCTGCTGCTGCTGCTGCTGCTGCTGCTGCTGAAGCTGCTGCTGCCTCCAGCATCCTGGTGCTACTGCCCCCCCTCACCTGACAAGCCCACTGGTCTTCATGACCTGCAGCTGGTGCTCCCCCTCCCCTGTCGACCCCCTGTTGTGCTCCCCTCCCTTGTTGACTGTAGACCCCATGTGGTGCTCCCCTCCTGGCTTGGCCCAGGTGACGCCTCCATGGCCTCCCCCTTCACCGCCAAGGCATCCAGTGTGCTGCCCTGCACCGACATCATCAAGCAGGGCCGCTCCACCCTGGTCACTACCGTACAGGTCAGGGCGCCGGGCCCAGCATTGCTGCAGTCAATGCACGCAGTGGTGAAACTCAGCGGTGCTGACGTACACTGCTACAACCTGCGCTGCTGAGCCTCGTGCGCACTGCTGCCCTCTTGCTGCACTAGTCATGGGCCCTGCATGTGAGCCTCATGCCTGCTGCTGCACCTGATGGTGCAAGTAATGGTGCCCTTGTGGGTGGGCGTCATGTTTGCTGCTGCTGCCTCCTGCCCTGGGGCTGTTGTGCACTCATGCCCCTGACCCAGGCAGGATGGTGGGGTGACCGGTGGGTTTGCGGGCAAACAAGAGCAGGCAGGCAGGAGCGCTCCCTCCTGCCCCTGCCTCTGCCACATCACAACTGTCGTCACCTCTGGCACTGGCTGCTGCATGCTCTGCGAATGGTCTGCCCTGCAGATGTTCAAGATCCTGGGCCTCCTTTGCCTCTCCACGGCCTATGGCATGTCAGTCATGTACCTGCAGGGTGTCAAGCTGTCTGACTCCCAGGTCCGAATCACAACAACAGGCACAAGCACAACAACAGGCACAACAACAGGCACAATCACAGGCACAACCACGGGCACAGGCACAAGGCTGGGATCCCATGCCATGCCCAGGTCCTTTTGAAGCACTGCCACCGGCACCCCACCCACCAGCTGTCGCAACAATGACATCTCCCACTTTGCCCTTCTGCAGCACATCTTGTCACATATCCAGCCTGCCTGGTCTGAAGGCTGCCGACATGCACCAAACACAACTGCTGTGTTGTGCTGTGCTGTGCTGGGGTGCGGAAGCAGGCCACCACCAGCGGCATGCTGACCGCTGCCCTCTTCTTCTTCATCAGCCAGGCCAAGCCTCAGGACACGCTGTCACCAGTGCGCCCTCACCCAAACATCTTCACGCCCTATTTCTTCATCTCCCTGTTGGGACAGTTTAGGTGAACGGGGAAGCACATCTGCATTACTTTCTATTGTAAGAGAGTACCTCGCTATCCCTCTGGCTTCCTTTCCTTATATAGGGAAACCAGGTTGCTGATCATGTTGAAGTCACGGGGTTTTTAAAGACACAACATATATGCAGGGTCAGCGACGTTGCTGCTGCTCAGATCCCTGCTGCTGCTGCCGCTGCTCAGCTTAACCCTTGGCATGCCCTTGTTGGCACTTATGCTGCGGTGGCTGCTGGTGGTGTGTCTGCCTGCAGCGTGCACCTGGGCCTGCTGGTGTACATGTACCAGCTGGCGCTGGCAGAGATGCCTGAGGGCGACCGGCTGCAGGCTGACGCCACCTTCAAGCCCAACCTCGTAAACAGTGTGACCTACATGGTGGAGGCATTCATTCAGGTGTGGGCAACCACCCATCCCGCCACCCACCCACCCTCACCCAGCACTAAGGCTGGAGCATGGGTGAGCATCCCTAGCCCTTCTCTCAACCACCCAGGACCAGCCCACCCTGTGGCACCTGCACAGCAGCAGCAGGGCAGTGGTGCAGCCCTGGCCAGCGCGGTGATGGTGGGTGGTAGCCCTTGTTTACAGGTTGCAGGTGTGCAGCCCTCCACGACCCTAGTGCTGTCAGGGCCGGCTCACCCCTCACCCTCCTTCGTGCCTTGGCCTCCACAGTTGTCCACCTTCACGGTCAACTACATGGGCCACCCCTTCAACAACTCCATCTTGGAGAACAAGACCATGTTCAACGTGCTCAAGTGGATGACCATCTTCTTGCTGCTCTTGCTGTTTGACATCATCCCAGGTAATCATCTCTTACTCTTCCTGATGCCAGCTGTGCCGAGGGATAGAGGTGACAGGCAGGGAGAAGGCTTTGTGTACGTATCCTTGGGAAGGCAGCAGGGCTATTGCAGTTGACAGCCTGCAGCGCAGCCCTGTCCTTGCCCTACTTTTGCCCCACCCCTGCCAATCCAGATCTATGTGCACATGACACGCCTGCTTTACATGTGGGCTGCTGTTGTTGTGCTGCTGTGACCGCTGCAGGGCTGGGAGAGATGTTTGGCATGGTCGTCATCCCGCACCACATCCGCCTGCGGCTGGTGTTCCTGGGCGCTGCCATGTTCCTCTTCAACTACAGCCTGGAGAATGTGAGCTGAGGGAGTGTGCACAGCCTACACAAGCTGCGTATGCAATTGTTTACTCTACCTCCACCTACCCTGCACACCAAACATGCTGGCACCTTAGGAGGCACTGATAAGCATGAGCATTCTTGCTTGACTGCCCCTCTGGTTGGCAGCTGGTCATTGCATACCCCAGCTATGTGCACGTATGCTACGTCAGCCCTGTCAGCCATGCAGTACACTACACACACTACTGGCATTCAGGCTGTTCAACATCCACTGCATGTGCCTAGCTCAACTACATCGTGTGCCCCTGCTGTGATGAGCACTGTGGGCCTCCCTGTGGACTGGCCATCCCTGTGCAGGCCCTGCGCCGCATCTTCCCAGCACCCATCCCACCAGAGAAAGGCTACATGCAGTACTTGCCAGGGAAGAGAGGCGAGAAAGTCCCTCTGTCACGGCTGGAGGCAAAGAAGGAGCTGTAGGGCCACCCCAGAGTCGCTAGCCCCCTGACCCAGGCCGGCAATGCAGGCCCCTGGACTCAGCCACTGAGCCGTGGCTTCAGCCTCTCCACGTCTGTGCTCTCGACTGTCGCTGCCAGCGGCAGCACCCATCACTAGCCAGTTGCAGAGCACTGTTGTGCTACAAAGTGCAGCACCATCGCTACAGCCGCCTGAACGTCCACAGCTGCCGTGTCCACACGCAGCTGGGGCAGGTCGGGCAGTGCCTGGTTCCACGCCCAGCACCCCTCGTAGCTGCAAAGGCCGACAGCAGGCAGCAAGGGAAGGATGGCGAGGCAGGCCATACCCACAGCACGCCCACAAACAAGGGAGGGGGACAAGTCTGCAGGCCCCTGCCCCTTGCCTCGCCGCCAGTCCCCAACACCCCAGACTGGCCCCTCCACCCCTGCCTCCCTCACCCTTGGCTCTCCTTTCTTCACTCCTGCCCACTCAACATAGGTAGGGAGGTGGGCAGCAGGGACAGACAGCAAGCACAGGAGGAGCCTCAAGAGCCAAGCAGCACAACAGCAGCTCCTGGCCATTAACATGGCCAGTGTGAATAGTGTGGGGCTTCCCTTCTGAACTCCTGAAGTGTTAGAGAGGCTGAGCAGCTCCACAGCTGTCTACTTAAGTGTTGGCTGCAGGGATGGGCGGCATGCCTGACAACAGCCTGGCAGCACAGCTTGGCAGCCACCTGTAACCCCCACCTGTTGATCAGGCTCGTCAGCTCAGCCCAGGAGGCAGGCTTGTGGCAGGCCGCAGGGGGTTGCAAGGCATTGCGCTGCACCAGCCGAGCTCTCCAGGTGGCCTCGTCAGCGCACGCACACTCCACTAGCAAGACTCTGGCGCCGTGCTGCAGGCAGTGGTGTGCTACAGGGTGACGGGGAGTGAGAGGAGGTGGCTGGTGACTGTGCTTCAGTGGGCACATCTATGGGGGTGCTTACACGTGTCATGGGGCTGGCAGTGAGGACGGCAGGGTGGGGCTCCAGGCTTACTTGTCTGGCGAGCTCTTGTGCTGTTTGGTAGAGGTGGAGGCGTGCAAGTGGGCAATCCACGACAACACTGAGGCCAAGGGATAGCTGTCGGGAGGCAAAGCTGAACATGCATGAATAGGCAGCAGTGTTTAAGGCTGCCGCGTCCACCCATGCTGCCAATGACTGCAGCTGGTCCCGTACGTCGTCTTTATCTGCCAGTGGCCAGCCCAACTGCTCCGCAGCACCCCTGTATAAAACACCTATCGAAGCTGTGAGTTTGCCCTGATCTAAAACTTCAGCTGTTGGGATCAGGCATGGTGGCGCAATGTAGCCTACTCTGCTATGGACGACTTGCCCACGCAAGGGTGCCCCTTCAGCAACAGCAGGATTGGCTTGTGGGTTGGTGTGGCCATTGGCGGAAGTAAGGTGTGTGCACTCAGCGCATCAGACACTGTTGCAGATAGCGCATTGCGCTTCTTTACGTGAACAGTTGCCCATTTGCGAGAAAAAATAAAGTGTCGCAAGTCCGTGTGGCGTTAGTTTAGCCCAGACCCTGGCCTGTCAGGAGGAGCAAACCAGCAAAACTTGACGCATTGCCTGAGAACCCGAGTGCACACTTGCGCCATCGCCGCTGATACCCCCGGTCCGGACACAGCTGCACGGTCACAACACGTTAGTACAGACGTCCCATGGACGTTTCTCCTCTACGCGCGCAGGGCATCGCAGACCTCGTCTTTGAGCAGTTGGAAGCAGCGACAGCTTGCGCCAACCTCTGCAGCTTTTAGCTCTTGACCTTTCTGCACGCTCGACCTCGTAACCTAAGAGCGTGGCAGCCGCAGCCTTCCTGCGATAGACCAGGAAGCGACCTGTTTGTTTCGATTCCTCGTCAAGGCGCCTGGGTCACGCGCTGTATCAGACTTGCAGCAGGTGATCTGGCTTCGTCCGTCATGGGGTCATGCAGCTGTTCCTAATAGATCCTCATGTACTTGCCTGTAGGAGCAATCTTTCAACATCGACACAGCAGGGCAGCTGCCTTGCGTAGGAACACTGTCTGTCACTGCCGTCAGCCCTACGCCAGCACTGGATGACACGCAGCTGTCGTTGTGGTCACAAACGTTAGCCAGCAGCCGGCAGCAGCACCAGCCTCCTGCCATGGAGCCGCTGGTCATGCAAGCCGGCCTTAGCGACAACATAAGCTCCAATTCCATCCAAGGTGGCCAGGATAGCAGATTGCCCGCGCCATTGCCCACTCATAGCTGCATTTGCATCTTAGCAGCTTAACATTCATAAGAGTCCACCTTTGCTCCTTAACAACCAGTTCACTTAGTGCTACCTCGTGTAGGATTGTGCAAGTGCCACTCCATTACAATGTGATCTGTGCTGCCGCCTCGCTGTTGTGCAACACCCACCAAGCTGGGTAGCCGCCTGACCAAAGATTTGGCCTGCCCTGTAGTGAGGCACGCTGCTGGGCATCAGGAGGCTGCCGGCCCTCACAATAACTGCCAGCCCAGCAGCCAGGCAGTGGGTAGCACAGTGGTGGAGAGCATGCCCCGCCAGCCCTCACAACCAGAGTGCAGCAGCGGCCTGCTTCCACCCACCAGCAAGGGCGTGAATGGCCGCATCAGGAATGGGATGCATGGGGCCCACAGCGGCAATCAGCCCTGGTACCCAACGGCCAATGGGCACCACAAACGAGCCTCCAGCCTCGGCTCCAGTCCAGCCTTTCCCGACAGCCTCCAGCCAGTTGGTGCAGCTGGGGCCAAGGACAGCAGCATAGACATGGCAGGGCTGCCGCATGCTAGTGGGCACAGCGGGCCAGTGGGTCTGCCTGCCTACCCACTAACACAGCTGCTACTACAGCCACAGCTTGACTCGGACGTGGGGCCCCAGGCCAGGCTCCGCCACAGCTACAGTGCAGCCAGTTTGAACACCCAGCCTGCGGCACTGCAGGGTCCTGCAAGCCACAGCCCTGGCATGCAGCAGGGCGAGGCAGGGGCAGGCAGCGCCAGCCTTGCCAAGGGCGCAGGCGCACATCAGCAGCGTGGCCTGGGTGGCTTTGCCCCTGGCCGTGACACTGGTTTTGCTCACAGTCATAAAGGCGGTCGAAGCAGTTACAGCAGCCTTGTCCCAGCTGCTGTGGGCAAGTGGCCTACGGGAGGCCGCAACGGCACCTATGTGAAGGGCCAAGGCAAGGGCAGCATGGACGACCTGCTGTTGCCCATCTCGCAGCAGCAGCCCCAACACCAGCCGCAGCCGCCGCAGCCGCCACAGCACCCCCAGCAGCAGCTATCTTACCAGCAGCCTGCAGCCCAGCCCCGCTCCTCCTCCCGCCCTGCGCCCAGCCACACCCGGGGGACAGGTCAAGAAGGCGGCGTGCAGCCCTGCACCGCACCCGGGCCCCAGCAGCAGCTGTCCCACCAGCCCTCCGCCTCCTCCGACCTGGAGCGGCTGATGGTGCAGGTGACACCCATGATCTCCTTGGACTGCAGCGGCCAGCCTGTGGCCCAGGCGCTGCGCAGCTTGACGCTGGACGCGGTGTGGCGCTTTTACGCTGAGCCCAGCGTGTATGGGAGAGAGGTGGGCTGCAGGGTGGATTGCAGCCAGGACTGCAGCGGCCACACTTCTTGTCACCGTCACCACCACATGGTTGACTAGCATGGTCGTCACCATGACATGGTTGACTAGACCATGCAGCCAGCAGGAAACCAGCTGGAGCTGAGGCCGTGCTGCTGACTGCTGCCACCAGGGACCCCTTGTGACTGTCACCGTCTGTTGTACTGGGGGGCTTTGCGGTTGCTGGTGGTACAGCCTGTGTAGTTGTAGGTCCACATCAAGCGCCTGTACTCCCCACCCTGATGGGGTAGCCACTGTCAGCCACAGGCTCTGTGACACCCACCTTCCCTATCATTATGACACCAGCCTTCAACCAACCAACCAACCAACCAACTAACCTACCTTCCTCGCCCCCATGTTGAGTAGCCCTGGCCGCAACCCATGTGCTGCTCTCCAACCTACCCACAGCCCCCTACCCACCTTGGGTGGGCAACTGAACTGTTGGCTGGACAGGCCTTGTGGACCCCCCTGCTGGCAGTGACTGCCCTGGCCCCCTGCCCCTGCCCCTGCAGGTCTACACCCTAGGGGGTGCCAGGGGCCCCTCCCTGTGCTACTTCGTGCCCTACCTGTCGGCCATCCAGCTCTTCACCGCTGCATCTCCCCGGGTGGGTCGTCGCTGCCTTTCCCTGCCCGTAATGCTCAGCCACCCGCTGGGCTGCCCTACCCTGACGCACTGCTGCTATAGCTGCTAGGCTGCGGCGGATAGGAAGTGCTGTGCAGAGCAATGGTGTGTGTGGAGAGGGGTGTGTGGAGGGGTGTGTGCAGTGCATGCGCATGTCTGCTGGTCTGCGAACAGCAGCATGGGGCAGCAGCGAACACTGAGAAGCCAGCCTCCAGCAGATCAGGGCAGCCATGTAATGAAGGTGGCAGAGGTGGCAATGTGAAGGCCTCTCTCTCGCTAGACCTCTCAGCAGCTCGACCTAGCCAGCTGCTCCATGTGGGTCCCTCTCGCTGCCAGACAATCAAACCTGCCTGCAGGGTCAGCTCCAGTTGTGCAGCGCAGTGCTCGCTCGCTCAATGACCAGTGCAGCAACGCCAGCAACAGCACACCTGCTGCACGTACGCACATGCCATGTAAGACGTTGGTCTGGTGAGTGTGGGGCTGGCTGTGTGTGGCTGGCGACTGGCCACTAGGGGCTGCTGCTGCTGCTGCTGCTGCCCGGCTGGCTGGCTGCAGGACCCAGGCACCAGCCGCCTGTATGTCAGCGACACGGAGGGCTGGCCCAAACACATGCACCTGCGGTTCGAGCACTTTGAGACAGAGCTGCCATTCAACCGCTACCCCCTGTACGAGCACATTAGCCTGCTGGCCCGCCAGCAAGCCGCAGCAGCCGCACCCCGCACAACAACCACCACCACCACCACCACCACCACCACCGCCACTGGCATACCAGCCCCAGCTCCTGCCACCTCCCCAGAGTCAGAGTCCCTTACCCAGGCCCCTGGGCAGCACCGTCAGCTGGCTGGGAGCACACAAGGCGGTGGAGACAGCAGCGCCAGCAGCAGCCGGCCACCCAGCCGCGGCCCGTCCTTAGACGCAGGCAGTGGGGGCCCAGCCTCCAGCAGCACTCCAGGCCTGGGCCCCGGACCAGCCCAGCTGGCAGACCCTCAGGCCGGGTCAGGTGGTGGTGTGCTGCACGCCATGCACATCGCTGACCTGCACCCTGCGTCTTGGTATGCGGTGGCCTGGTACCCCGTATACCGCATCCCAGACGCGCCCCTGAACGCCCGCTTCCTCACCTTCCACAGCTTTGCACCCTTGGTGGCAAGCATACAGAACACGCTGGCTGCGCTGCAGGACGGCCAGCAGCGGCCCATGCAGGTGCTCCCGGTGGGCATTGTGGGCTTGAAGTGGTATAACATGTTTGGGGAGCGCTGGCTGGAGCCGCTGACGGTGGATGGGCCAGGAGGCCAGGTCACCAGCGTGCTGCGAGGGCAGGAGGAGGCACAGCAGGCAGCAGGCAGCGCGGGGTACGGAGCCTGGACCCCCACGGGCCAGCCTAGGTGGCAGCAAGTGCAGGCACAGCAGATGGATCTGCAGTTTCAGGCTCATCTGTCGGAGCTGCAGACAACAGCAGAGAGGCTGGCTCGTGGCCATGGGTTGCGGCTGCTGGGGCAGATGGGCGCTGAAGAGGTGCGGTTGCGGCACCCTGATTTTGAATTCTTTGACTCGCGCAGCATAGCGCGAACCTGAGGTGGCCTTGGGCACGCAGCAGCAGCAGCAGCAATGCAGGCAGCAAGTGGCAGCCAGGGCTGGCAGCTGTGTTGAGTTGTGTGGCCATGCCAGCATGGAGTGGCATGCTGGGTGGTGGCTGTGACATGGTTTCTCCTGGAGCCCCTCTGTGTTACTAGGGTAGTGAGTGGACTAGCTGCCGCTGCAAGGGCGGTGGGAGAAAGGGGTTCACCACCATGCGGGCATGGCATCTTGGACAAGGCTTCACCATGGAAAACAGTGTCCTACGAGCAGGGGTGTCAACCTGGGCAGCTGCAGGTGTGGTTACTGTTGGGAGTGACATTGTCCTGCGTTGCTTCCACCACCTGCTGGCAACAACTGCTGGCCATTGCTGACTGGCACACATTTGCATTACATTTTCATGGAAGGGAGTATGTATCTTTGCATACTATGCAAGGGAGCGTGTAAACCGCAAGCCATACTGCTGGGAGGAGTCAGGTGGCCACACCGAGCAAGCTTCCTGCCAAAGGCAAGGAATATCCAGCATTGGGCTTCAAGAAGCTGCGAGACCGAGCCCCCAAGGCCCTAGCCCAGCAGCCTGTAGCACAGTAGCATGTGTGCACCGCGCAATGCTTAAACTGTTGCTTACATCAGAGCATGTGTTTCATTCCAACATCGGTCGCCTGACTCTTGCAAGGGGGGAGGGGTAGGAAATCAGGTATTGGTGCCGGATGCTTGCTGCATGTAAACAGATCGGATAACAGATATCACAGCCCCTACGCTAGGGCACGACTGTTAACGTTAACATCCTGATGTTTGGGCCTGTTAACGTGGGTTAACAAATTGTTAACGTAACGTTAACACCTTGAGCCTAACACCCTGACGACCCGGAGTGCGATGGGGGTTTACTAGAGGTCTATACACGAATATACAACAAAGAACGCTCCCGACATCTACAGAGCCAGGCAATGGGCTTCGTTGAGAGCATTGGGTTAACCGTGGGCTAGTATGAGCTAATAGGTAGTGGTGCGCCGGCGTGCAAGCCTCTGAGCCGCTGAGCAAGCCGCTGAGCAAGCCGCGCAGGTCCTTGTGGTCCTTGTGGTCCTTTTGTTGCTGCGTGCTGTTCATTACGGCCAATGGCGCCTAGCATAGCAAGCATAATAATGCTGATGTTGTAATGTGCCTCCCGTAGCGCCGTAGAGAGATGTAGCTACCCGGAGCTAGTCCCGCTAGTGCGGAGAGTGCTTGACTAGTTAGCCTGATTAGCCTGACTTGCACGACGCACTTGCACGACGCACTTGCACGATGCATTTTCGCCTGCGATGCCTGCCGCCATCATCCCCGCCACCACCCTAGCTAACGGGACAATAGCGTCCTTGTTCGTCACCATATATAAAGTCGAACACAAAGTCGCTACAGCCAACCCCCAAAGCTACAGCCGACCAGCCATGGCCTGCTCCAAGCAGAGTTACATCATAGTGAAACACCGGCCGAGCACAGTAGCTCTGCGTATAGCTTTGCCGCGGAAAGGCTGCGTGTGTGCATTGGTTCGAACATTGTGGGTCGCGGTTGCTTCGCCTTCCATCGCGACTGCGGAGCGCGACCTGGCGGTCGTGTTAACAATTTGTTAACTTTCCTCCCTTGGTTAACCCATGTTAGCTTTGGGTTAACAAACCGGGTCATGCTCTACCCTACGCCTTAGTAGGGGAACAATGTGTTGTTGAAGTGTGCTTGATACAGAGACCTGACAGATACACGGCGACAACCTTCTGTAACAGAGTGGCACTGAGCAAGCTCACCTGTCGGTGGCATGTTTGCGCGTCTCCTACCCCTTTCGCCCACCATGTCACACTATAGGTACATAGGGGAATAATCGTGTAGGGGTCGTATAGGGGTATAATGTGCTGCGCGAGCAGAACCCATACGTGTAAACCGCAAGCCAAGTACGGCGCGAGGTATGCTCGCGGAGTACGGACCTAAATTCCTTTCTTTTGACTTTTGTTGCATGATGTTTGTGTTACAATTACATCATACTACTGAGCTCGCTGTAGCATCATATCAATGCAGCGACATATCAATGCTATGTTACACGCCAGTTCTGAGCATTTGTGCATATAACAATGTGCTGAGAGGAGGAGTCAGTGGAGGAGTGTGCGGCGCATAAGGCGCGCCCGAAATAATCTTTAAGATATAACCCCATATGATCAAGCATGATGGAATATGATGAAATATAACTAGGGAGCGGCATGTATCATGATATCTCATGATACACGTATATGGACTATTAGGCATATCATGATTATCATGATACAGTTATGATACATCCCAAGTCACCTTGGCGACCCTAGTTCGACTCCTGGTAATCGCAGACTGTCGAGTGCATTCGTCCGCTCAACCAGGTGTTTACAAAGCGCAACTAGCTCGTTCAGCTTGAGACTGATGCCTGGTAGGCTGTGATGCCACTGCTACTGATTGTGCTATGTGCCTAGAAGTGGCCAGGTATGTATTGTTGCCGATGCAATGCATCTCTGCTTAGAGCAGGAGTGCACCTATATGTCCTCTGTTGATTGTGTTCATAGAGATGAGGCTATTGGTTGTGTTCATAGAGACTATGCTAGGAAGCGTAGCTGCAGTTTTGGCTGCAGGATTACATGTTTGGTGACAACAAGCTCGCTAATCTCCCGTTAGCTAGGATGGCGGTGGGGATGATGGTGGTAAGCATCGCAAGTGAAAAGACAAACTTCGGTGCACTGCAGTCGTGCAAGTCAGGACTAGCTAGTCAACCAGACATCGCCGCACTAGCGGGACTAGCTATGCAGCAATCTCCGCAGAGCGGAAGTAGCTAAACATTGTCTACAGGCCCGCCGTTTGGCTGATGTTGCCCACGCGGATTTTCGGGCGCTACTTTTCGGCCAGCGCTTGCACACAGCAACTTCACTGGCCTTCACTGTTGAACTGGGACAGCCAAGCGGCAACATGCTTGCAACTTGCGGAACACATCGCTTGATGGCAACATTGTTAAACAGCTGCTCTGGCGTCAGCCATGACCCCAGTGCACGATACATTGCTCAGAAGAAGTACTGCCGGGCAACTGCCTCCTAACTGCCACCCGAACCTCAGCGCGCACGGTTACGACCAGTGCGCGAGGGACATAGGGTCCCCACAGGCGTCTTGCGCTGCAGAAACAGGGCTTATAATGAAATATAATGATATTATCATGATACATAGTCTATATCATATAATATGATACAGCCCGGGACGCTCCTTAAATATAACTAAGCCAAAACTCGCAAAACTCCATTACCTCATTGCCGCGGTCTCAATCTGGTTTCAACCATGGTCTCAACCGTGATCTAATTTGACGGAGAGTAGAGGAGTGTTGTTAACTACAACTGAGAGTGGTGCTGGTTTGCAGGACGTCAAACCCTCTTTACACTCGGGGTTCCCAGGTGAGTTAGTGTGGCAATCCGCTACATTGTCCTCTTGACTACAGACCCGGTCATATCACATATTTAAGCCATCATATTCAGTCATATGACCAATTCCTCAGCAAGTCATATGATCGGTCGCGCCCTAGCGGCGCAAGGTATGCGATGTTCTGCTCGCGGAGTACGGACCTAGATTCCTTTCTTTTGACTTTTGTTGCCTGATGTATGTGTTACCATTACACCAGACTACTGAGCTCGCTGTAGCATCAGTTTTCCGACTTTACCAACCAACATAATGTGTTACCAACGGCCTAAACACTAGAGTATCTGTGCTTGCATAAGCATGGCTAGTCGGTACCCATCGCCTTCGTAGCGCACGACACGATAGAATTGCATGCTATGCACCTTCAGGCGAAACCTGCCGGGAACCTTGCAAACCCGTCGAATCTGCCACGTTCCCCCGCACTGATCGTTTTGCCTGAGAGGGCGACTTGTGTCTCGCAAGCGTCGCGCCCCGGAGCGCAGCCCAAACCCCAGGTGCGCCGCTCTTTTGAGCTATCCGTTCCAATGCAAGAGATTGAGTCATTAGCCACTGCGTTGGCCAGATTCACATCCACTAGAGGTTCAAGACACCCACAGGGAGTGGCATCACGAGACAGAAACCATGAGAGGCTTTGGCTTGCCGCAGGAAGATGGCATTGTCTCAGCCTACTTTGAAGCTGTTAGGGCGTACCGCAGCCTGCAGCGTGCGCTGGGTCCAGCGGCTGTAGCCACAGCAAGGCAATTGTCCAACAGCCCCCTGGCAGGAAGCAAGGACGCATGGGTGTCTGCAGCTGCAGCATGTGGGGTGAAAGTAGAGCTTTTCGTAGAGCTGGCTTCAACTCGTGCAAGCCTCCTCCATGACCTACCTTACGTCAAGTGCTGCGCCCAGCAGGAGGCAACCACGCCTTGGATGGCCGGTGAGCCCATCCTGGCCAACAGGAGCACAGGCTGGGAGTCCCAGCACCTCCCTCATCAGCCCGGAAAGGCAGAAGCAGGTCCTCTCACTAGGGGTGGTGTTTTGTCTGCATGGAGCTACATGGCATGGGCGCCTTCCACCTACACTATTGCCCAACCCCTGCCCCAGGGTATAGCCTAGGGGTTGGCATGATGAACATGCACTAACTGTAAGCTGATGATAGCTGACATGGGGACACACACTACTGTGCCACAGGCGGCTGCTGCTGCTGCTGCTGCTGCTGCTGCTGCTGCTGCTGCTGCTGCTGCTGCTGCTGCTGCTGGGCCTTGGGTGGCCGGTCACATACCTGCGCTGCATAGCTGGGCCATAGCTTCAGACCGCTGCCTGCCTCACTGTCCCATGCTGCCTGTGGCATGTAGGCGCTGCTGCCTCCTCACGGCCGGCTGCCAGCGCGCTAGGTCAACGAGCCAGAGCTGAGCGTTACCGGCGAGTGACCGCGACCGTGGCTGGGGCTGCTGGCCCTGCTGCTGTGTGTCACCAACAGTCACAGGCCGCGCCTGCCATCAGTAATGAGGTGGCAAGTGCAGCGCCTGACAGCATGCACTGGGGTGCTGCAACGGTGCTGGCTCCGGCAGAGGAGCAGCAGTCCACCTCCGTCGTTGAGGGGGGCACTGCACCCCACCTCACCTGCTCAGCCGGCTTAAACACTGACGCAGTGTCGGGGTGGCATCCAGCTGGTGCAAGGCTTGCAGAGGGGCCAGGGTTGAGGGGGCCAGGGTCAAAGGAGCCAGGTGGGGCACTAGACCACGGGCAGGAGGTGGGGCCGGGGGGAGTAATGCCAGCTGCCCTTCCCTTGCCTCTTGCATCACACACAAGGTCACACACAGCTGATATGCTGTTGGCATCACAGGGAGAGGCACTCCAGCTACAGCAGCAGCCGTCTTTGCCGCTGCAGGCACAAGAACAGCAGGTGCAGCAGAAGCAAGTGGTTCAGGCACAGCAGCAGCAGCAGCAGCAGCAGCAGCAACACGGGATGGTTGAGCATGAACCAGCTCCTGCAAGATCCGGCGGCCACCCACTCTTGGCTGACCCCCCTGCACGGCTGCGGAACGCCGCCATGGCTGCAGCTTTATATAAGCAGCGTCTGCAGCCTGGCCAGCCGCATCTCACGGTACCAGCGCCGCAGGGCCAGGCAGTGGCGGTGGACGAATCGCTGATCCCGCCAGACATCCTCGCGGCAAGAAGTGCCGCCACAGACGTTCCGCGCGTTGAACTTGCGCGGTTCGATGTGCAAGCAGCGGCGCGCAACAGTCGAGCAGACGAGGAGCTGGCAGCCCTGCAGTTGTGTCCGTTATGAGGCCTGACTAGCATTGTAGGGGAGAGGAAGGATGGCTACACTGCAACCTCTTGTTGCTGGCAACCTGCTGTGCTCAGCCTCGAGCATGCGGGAGGGTAGGTCAGTATGTTGCTGGATACTTCAGCGCGCCTCAACTGTATGCTCAAGCCGTGTCAGCTCGTCTGTCCACGCCCCCCAGCCATGTGAGCTACACCTGCCACGTGACCGGCCTAGGCCCGCAGACTGGGTACCCCCAGCCGGCCAGGTGATCCAGTGGCTGGTGCGCCCAGCCTGGAGCCAGCGGCATGGGAAGTATGTGTGGGGCCTGCTGTGGTGCCCTCCCCCTCCCTCAGCCCCGGCCCCCCTGCCCCGGCCCCCCCTGCCCCGGCCCAGGAACCCCCTCCCCTCCCCCTGCTCAGGCCCAGTCCCACCACCCCAGGCCTTCCATGGGGCAGGTGGCTGGACCGGGACACCAACGGATGCCTGAACTTGCAGCGCATTGGGGGCATTGCGCATGCAGCGCCCCCTTGAGCTGTGCAGCTATGAGAGCTTGGAGGCTCTGCCCACCGTTGGCAAGGAGTACCAGCAGGGCTACAAGCGGGTCAGTGACCGGCTGCCCAAGGGCAGGCAGAGGCTGCAACGGGTTACAGAGTACCGGCGGGGCATTGATGGCCGGGCCAAGCAGGCTGTGAGCCTTATACTACTCACGCATTAAGCTGTTAATTTTGACGAGGTGCCCAGTAGTCTAGGGAAAAAGAGTGCCACCGGTGTTGGGTTGGTAGTCATGAAGGGTGCGACCAAGGATGCTTCAATTTGATTGGAGCAGCTGAGTGAGATCACCCAAAATGTTGTTCCATGTTGAATGAGTTTTGTTTGGCTGTATGTGATTTGCAGGCCTAGCCATCCGCCCTGTGCTTTTGGGACGTGTAAATTACACTGTAATGGGTATTACGTCAACAGCAAGCAAGAACAAACACATCACATTGAAGTTTACGGTTGTCATGGTCTGGCTTTCCAGACATGGCATGGGCCTGCTGCCATCTTGTCATTGCCTGCACTCTGTCTGTTACGCGGGTACTGCAGCACCTTGCACATGACCTTTGCAATGACTGAAGCTCCCAAGCCTGTACACACACGCCCTCAAGGCTGTCCGCAAACCGTGTCATTGTCATTGCTTGCACGCCTCATCGCCACGGCAACCACGGATTGCAGCACTTCATCAGACAAGTATCGACAGGCATGAGCAACCAGCGGCTTCAGCACCTGGACAGCGCCCAGTAGCGCTGCTTGCTTTGCCTGCATGCGGTGGGTAGCACCGGACATACCTCACCCAACACCATGACAAGGCAGCACAGGCAGCACAGCTGGCGTCAGCTCAGACAATACACGCCCTGTGACTCACCCCACATCAGCTTCACTCATGGCAGGGACAAACGCTGCGCCTGCCCTTCCCTGATGAGGAGTAGTGGGGTGCTCATGGCAGAGGTGACATGACAGTGGGGTTTGCAGTGCCAGGGCTGGGTGAGGGCAGCCAGAGGCGCAGGCCCGGCCAGGTAGGCATAGCCTGCTCAATCCTACAGCTATCTATAGGCAGCGCCAGGCTCAGGGTGTCAGCGTCACCTGGCTGGTTGCATCAATGCCGTGTACTTGGCCAGCAGCAATCAGCAGGACGAGGAGGCCCCTACCGCTACTCTGGGCCATGCACCCCACAACACACTGCACGGCCCCCTCCACTGCCACCATGGTTCCTGTCATTTAGGTGCCCGCTGCTGAGGCCAGTCAGGCATGGTCAGCACGTGACGCATGCTTGCATGAAGTGAGTGTGATGGATGTACATGGACATGGTGGCAGTAGTGTGGATGCGAGGTGGAGGTTGACCACACACCATAGCTGGCGCCGCCTTGCTCCACTTACCACACACCCGTCACTGACTGGTCCTCCACCCAGACAGGATCACCTTCAACTGCATGGCCTGGCCAAGCTGGAGCCCAGCCAGCTGCGAGCAGCGAGGCTGCCAGCTTCTGGGCAGCTGCCAGCTTCTGGGCAGCTGCCAGCGAGCTGGGCCGCACCGCCAGGCCTGTGGCGTGCTTTGAGGAGCCTGCTCGCCCTGCTCCTGGCGCAGCACCCGTGGCCTTGGGCACCAAGTGCAGCTTGCACATTGTGCCTTGTGACGCATGCGCTGTCTCCATGCACCCATGCGCCAACTCCTGCTGCTGGCTGCCAGCGGTGCCCGGCTGCTCTAAGGGCTGTTGGAGGGGGGTGTCTGGCTGCATGTTCACCGCACTGTCTGCATGAGGGAGAGGTGCCCGCCGTGGTAGGTGGTGCAAGTCAGCGGGTGTGCCATCGGAGGCTGCGGAGCAGGCATGCTGAGGCTGGAGCTGTGCACCAGCAGTGGGTGCCCTGGCCTGCTTTGGATCTGACATGACATCCGTTGTATCCAAACTTAAGGCGGTGGGCTCCTCTTTTCCTGTGGGGTGTGGGTGTGCAGCATGACAAGCAGGTAGGCCCGTGCTATGCTTCCATAGGCCCATGCTATGCTTCCATGGTGCGTCACCTGGTTCATTTGTGGCGTGTCCTAGTGTGGATTGCAGCGCTGCCATCAAGGCCTGTGATGGTGCAAGAGAGCATCTTTCCCAACTCACAACCCATTCCTCAATGGCCCGAGCGTACGATACTGCACATCAAGAACACATTGAGCAGCTCTCGGGAAAAAAGCTGGGGCTCAAGACTTCACAGTGCAACATACCAGGATCCAGCGTCTTTTCAAGCTGTAGGCAGCTCGCCTGCTGGACCAATTGTCGTTGAAACGCTTCCCAGTGCGCGCGCATGACAGGGCAGTCAGGTTTTCTGTGCGGATGACAATTGCTATGAATTCGATGCTTTTCTCTTTCTTTCGATCCGTACAGACCTCATGCTACTTCAAGATAACACATGCTTTGTAATTGAACACTACATCTAATGTGTGCCTACTGCCCACTCAAGTTGTATTCTACCACGCAAGGTGTCAACCAGCGACCGACTAGCTACTACACATTTGTGCCAAAAAACACCTGACCTGCGAGCCCATGTCCACCGTGCCTACGTCCGCTATACTGGAGCAAGCACGCGCGGTGGCTCACGCGGTGGCGGGTGTGCCGCTGCCCCCTCAGCAGAAGCCCTGTGTTGGTCGTCTCCTGCCAGTCACGCTCAGCATCGAGCGCCATGATGCAGACGTCCACGAGGCAAGTATGAGCTACACAATGTTGGATGCTACTCTGTGTGCCCTAATGCACGTGAAGCATTTGCCGTGCAGCATCTCCTATACAAGCTTGATGGTAGGCAGTCATGCTGACTGCTCATAGTAACGATGCCAGACCACAGAGCATTGCCCTGGAACTCTGAATTACTGCTTGGCTCGCGCAGACCCCTCCTGGGAGCCCAAAGCAGCTGCAACACGCATGGCGTGGACCTTAGGATTGCAGCCGGGGCAGGAGATGTGAGTGAAGTGGTTCACATGGCTGGCTGTGCTGGGTTGGTGCTGATCGTATGCGGCCCAGCATGCAAGTTCTTCATGTTCACATGTACAGGCATGTTGCGGATGAGCTTGCGAAAGCAGTGCAGGAGGTACAAGGCGCTAAGATCTCCAGTGGGCAATGAGCAAAACCAAGGTAGCGCCTTCCTTCTCTCTCATGGTCCATTGCTCCTGCTGCTGCAATGGCTCTTGCTCCTGCTCCCAAGCGTGCCAAAGTAAAGGGAAGGCGCACGCAGAATGGCGGCATGAGCATGATGCACAAACAGTACCACCACGGAAGAGCATGGGGGGCGTGACCTCTCAACTGGCACTTGTCGCATGGTGTTTGGCTCTGTGCTGGGCATGAACTTTAGGAGAGTATCCCTCTACCTCCTACACCCCTTGGGACCTTGGCAAATGGGTGGACAGGGACTGCAACGCAGCCCTCAACCTCCAGCGGGCAGGGGAGAGCAAGTGGCGCCCACTGGAGCTGTGCAGGTGGCCACACCGAGCAAGGATTCCTGCCAAGGGCAAGGAATATCCAACATTGGGCTGCAAGAAGCTGCGAGAGCGAGCCCCCAAGGCCCTAGCTCAGCAGCCTGTAGCACAGTAGCATGTGTGCACCGCGCAATGCTTAAACTGTTGCTTACATCAGAGCATGTGTTTCATTCCAACATCGGTCGCCTGACTCTTGCAAGGGGGGAGGGGTAGGAAATCAAGTATTGGTGCCGGATGCTTGCTGCATGCAAACAGTTCAGATAACAGATAACACAGCCTCTATGCCTTAGTAGGGGAACAATGTGTTGTTGAAGTGTGCTTGATACAGAGACCTGACAGATACATGGCGACAACCTTCTGTAACAGAGTGGCACTGAGCAAGCTCACCTGTCGGTGGCATGTTTGCGGGTCTCCTACCCCTTTCGCCCACCATGTCACACGGCTCAAGGTCGTGGTACTGGACGGTTGGCCCACCAGTCCGGTCCTTCCCGCGGAAGAGGCAGGAACACACCTGGCACTAGCGCCAGAGCTACGCAAACTTTCATTGCTGTACCTGCTGTGCTTGCACTGCTGTTTTGCAGACTTGCCTGACCCGTTCACACGGAGAATGCTAGCTAGTCCCGTTGCACGGAGTTCTGTCTTGTCGAGTGCTTGCTTGTATTGCTGTTTTCCCCAAACCTGCTTTGCCCGCTTTGCGGAGAATGTTCAGTTACTCCCGCTTTGCGGAGATGCTAGTCCCGCTAGTGCGGCGATGTCTTGACTGACCTGACTTGCAGCCTGACTTGCACGACTGCAGTGCACCGCAAGTTGTCTTTGCACTTGCGATGCTTACCACCATCATCCCCACCACCACCCCAGCTAACGGGAGATTAGTGAGCTTGTTGTCGCCAAACATGTAATTCTGCAGCCAAAACTGCAGCTGGCCTTCCTACCACAGCCTGCTCCAAGCACAGAGTACACATCTGCCAGCTAAGAAGCATGTAACAACACAGGTGCACTCCTGCCCTAAGCAGAGACGCATTGCACCGGCAACAACACATACCTAGACACCTCTTGGCACAGAGCATTCCGTACAGGTAACCACTACCGACATCAGCCTGCTGAAGCAGAGGCCAGTACCGTGCAGTGCACCACAGCTTGCAGAGGGTCATCACATGCATTTGGCAGTAGCACCCAGCCTACCAGGCATAGTCTCAAGCTGATAGGGTCACCCCGGCCATTGGCCATGCCAATCCGTGACAGGCCTGCCGCTCGCACCACGCCCTAGTGGAGGGTAGCGAAGGCTATCGCGGTAACTCACGCGCGCTAAAACTCGCGTTTTGCACTAAAGCCTTGTCCCAGTACACCGCCCGCCATCCCCGCGGACTGTGAACATGGTCGCTCGCTGCAACCTGGGGCTCAACAGGGTGCGACCGTACGTGGGTCGTAGGTCGAAGCTCAAGATTCCCTGGGTTGGGTCGGGACCCCTCATGGCCCGGGCCCTTCCTGACACCTGCCTCCAAGCATGCAGAGCATCTCACTGAGGTGTCAGCAGCACCGTCGTGGACTCTGATAAAGTCATTTACACAACCTTGTCATGGATGTCCCGGAGCCGGGACGTGTGCGATTGGCGTAGCACCGTGCGGCATGCGATGACAGCCTAGTCTGCTACACGCCCATCATGCCAGTTTCCTTGTAAACGAAATAAGCCCGACAGCCGATCAGCCGGCCGCTCTCTCAACATCGCGCAGCGCAAGTGCATTGTGGAGGTGCTTCGCAATGACGTGGTGGACTCCTGACGCTCTAAGGGCAAGTACAGCCGGCGATACTAATTCCTCCCGGCTCAATGAACCCGACGTAGTTTCCTTTGCGTAGGCGCGCACCTAGTCCTATTTCTTTGGAAGTGTTGGGCCCAAATGGTCCTGGAAGTACCGGAACTGGAGGTAAGGACAGACATGTCAAGCTGTCAAGCTTGCTTTATTGCATGTGATCCCAACGTTACATGAAGTATGATGTCTCGATCTTGGTGCATCTCTCAGTGTAGGAATAGCATAAGTTGCCATGAAGTTATTTACCTGGTGCATAGCTACTCTACAATGGCTTGCGGTTGTTGCAGGAGCTCCTAATCTCAGGTGCTGCAGGGTGCCCAGCACCGGTTGGCTGTGGACCAGCAGCAACTGCAAGTTGCCCAACAGCAGCTCGCTGTGAACCAGCAACAACTGCTGGGTGCCAGGCGGCAGCTGACCCTGAACCAGCAGCAGCTGCAGGGTGCCCAGCACCAGCTGGCTCTGGACCAGCAGCAGCTGCAGGGTGCCCAGCACCAGCTGGCTGTGGACCAGCAGCAGCTGCAGGATGCCCAGCACCAGCTGGCTCAGGACCAGCAGCAGCTGCAGGATGCCCAGCACCAGCTGAGCCTGAATCAGCAGGAGCTGCAGGGTGCCCAGCACCAGCTGGCTGTGGACCAGCAGCTGCTGCAGGATGCCCAACGCCAGGTGGCTCTGGACCAGCAGCAGCTGCAGGGTGCCCAGCACCAGCTGGCTGTGGACCTTGAGCAACTGCAGGGCACCCAGCACCAGCTGGCTCATGCCCTTGAGCAAATGCAGAACGGCAGGACGGGGCTGGAGCGCAGCGAGCTACTGTTGCGTCAGCACATGGACGCATGCATGAGGTGAGAGCTTGACCTGCTGTGACATGTTGTGACATGTTGTGACATGCTGCGCCCCATGTGCTACTGACCTGCAGTGACCTGCTGGGACCCATGTGCTACAAACCTGTTGTGACCTGCTTTGACCCATGTGCAGGGCACCCACCATGGATCATGGATGTGCAGGGCACCCACCATGGAACAGCCCTGTTGCCCCAGTCACCCCAACACCTGTAGCACGGCGGGCAGCCCGTCAGAAGGAGAGGAGGAGGCTTGCACACCTTCAAAAGCTGCAGAGCGCGCAACAGCGCAGGCTACGGCGTCATCAGCAGCATGCTGACACAGGTGGCAACAGCCAAAAGGGGCGGGGGCAGGAGGAGCAGGAGGGGCAGGTGGAGCAGGAGGGGCAGGAGGAGCAGGAGGGGCAGGAGGAGCAACAACAGCCTTCAGTCCCTCACCGTCACCTGCGGGCTGCGGCTACAGTGATTGCCAAGCGGTTTGCTCCCTTCCGCAGAAAGGCTGGTGCCACTCAGCAGCTGGTACAGTTGCTAAGGAAACAGCCTGCCATGCAGGAGGCACTAAGCCATGTGCCGATGTCAGCCAAGCATCAGGTCGGTGTCATGGTGCTAGATAGGATTAGCGCTCTGCAGGCAGGGACCTGCGGCCTGGCTGGGGGCCAGACCCTGGGCGACATGCAGGCCAAGGCAGTCTGATCACTGGCACCACCACAATGTGGGCATCTTTGTAGCATGTGCATACTTTAGGAATGACAGAGATGAGTACCGGGAGGAGACTGTGTACATATTGACAGATGGGAAGGATCAGTCAGCAGCTGTGACACAGGCAGCTTTGCATCAGGTGCTTGATTATTTACAGGGTGAGCGGTGCATGGTCATGAAGCAGTTGTGCATGTGGTCAGATGGGTGCGCAGCCCAGTTCAAGGGCACACCGGCATTGCAGCTGCACCGGCGCATGGCCATGAGGTACAGGGTGTCAGTGTGGTGGTCGTATGGAGCCACATTGTGACGGTGCGCTTATGCGTATCCGTAAACCACACTTTAGCAGAGTGACTGAGGAGGTCAATGGTGGGCTGCTACCAGCTCACCATTCGGGTTCGACTCCCGAGGGTCCCGTTCTAAACCTGGGCTCAGTTGTTGTGCGAGAGTGTGGATAGTGGACACTGCGTTGGACATTTCTAAGTGGACATGCCGCTCACACTGTAAGATTAAAGGCAGCGGCTACACCGTTACAAATGGTTTCCGACCGACGTCGGTACAGCAACATGACAGACAATCCAGGCAATGGCGGGCCACCCGCCGGAGCCGAACCACCTGCTAATACTCCTTCAGAGCCCGATATGCTAGATAAGCTCCTGGAGGCGGCTCGGACTAATCCGCAGCTGCGTGCGAAGTTCAACGCCGTGGTTGAGACTTTCTCAGGTGGCTCTAAAGCCCCTGATGACCATCCCTCTGGCGATAACCCAGAGGATACCCCTGGTGGTGGTGTGGAAGAAGGCGAGATGGACGAGCAACGACCCCGCTACATTGGAGGGGACGAAGACTACATCCTCGAGCTGGAGGCACAACAGCTGCAAATTCAGGCTGAGAATGAAGCCCTGCGTCAAGCCCTGTCGACAATTACGTCTCAGGTGAAGTCGCCTCCTCTTCCACCTCGCAGGCCAGATCTAGCAGGCAGGGCAGCTGCTCCTGCGTCGACTAGACAGCCTGGTGCAGGTGCTGCAGGCCCAGGACGAGCCGCCCCTACGGGTCCCTCGCCTCTGGCCTTGCCTCTTCCCTTGTCTTTGGGTTCAAGGTCTATACCTGGTCCAGACAAGTGGACTGATGCGTGCAGCAGCACCCATCGTAGAGCCTTAGCGTTCTGCGACGACCTTGAGCGTCATTGTGAACGCTGCCGCCTTGATGTTGCATCAACACTGCCTGCTTTCCTGACTGGCGCTGCTCGCAACACCTGGTATCCATCCATCAAGGAGTCCTATGCTGCCTTGTATGCTGACGTCCCCGACTGGTCTTACCTGCGTACTGCATTCTGCGAGTATACAGGAGACGACCTGCGGGATGACTGTAACGTCGCCCGAACTAAGCTGCTTGATGGTGCCATCAAGATGACCGCAGGAATGCTCCTGGGGCAATACATTACTGAGTTCAGGAATAACCTGCTGTTTGCAGGGACCGACAGCATGTGTCAGCCTCTGCTGGCCATGGTGTTCACTAGGGGCCTCAGCTCAGCTCTACAGCCTGCTGTGCTTAAGGACCTGGCTCACTTTAAAGACCCCACACTGTCTCAGGCTATGGAGGCTGCTAAGCAGGCTCAGCGCAACGTGGTCATGCTGTCCACCACCACACCTGCTAAGGGTGCTGGTTCTTCTGGTGTTCATGCTGTGCAGGCGTCAAGTGCCCTGGGAGGTGAGGCCCACCCCGGCAGGCGTGGCTCTAAGCCCCCTGTTTCTGGTGGTGCTGGCAAGAGGCCCAGACACGATGAGCTGTGGTCCAAGAAACCCCTGTTGCCTGGGCAATACTGCTTCAAGTGCAACCATCCCGGCCACCTGACCAACCACCCATGCCCCTTCCGCCACTTCACGGCTATTGAGGCCCGGCGCAGGTCTGGGTATGCACACCCACCTGAGGGTGCCAAGAAGCCTGGCCAAGCCAAGTCCAAGCCCCCTTCAGAGTCTGGTGCTTCTGAGTCAGACCAGGAGCCAGAGCCCCAGCCCCCACCCAAGGCTGCTAAGCCTAGGGATCAGGGCATGCGCCGTGGCGTCAGCCGGGCCCGTATTGCCACCAACCGTTAGGGTGTTGCCCAGCCAGCCAGCCAGGACTGTGCTGTGGTTCAATCTGAACAACTGTTGCATGATGATGATGCTGCTGTTGTAGGAGCTGATGATGATGTGAGTGTGCCCAAGGCCAACTCAACAACAGCTTCTTTGCCTGCCTGCCCTGTAGAGCCCCTGCCTGCCCTGTCAGCAAGACTGTGTAGTCCTGCTTTGAATGATGTGCCATGTAAGACTGCTGTTCCCCCTGTGGTTCAGCATCAACAGGCCCATGTGCTGGGTATGGTGGGACGTGATGGCAAGGTGAGATTCAGATTTGCTGGCACCCTTGACCGTCAGCATGCATGCTTCTGCCTTGCTGATGGTGGCGCTGATGACTCCTTCATCAGTGAAGCATTTGTGTTTACACACAAGTTGAGACTGCATGATTACCCTGTGGCACTTCGTTATGAGGTAGCTAATAATCAATCAGTGTACTGTACACAATATGTCAAAGTGCACTTGTCCATCCAACAGTTTGGTTGCTTCTGCACCTTGACTGTGATGCCAGAGCTTGTACATGAGTATGACATTCTGCTTGGTGCTGATTGGCTGACTGTGCAGGGGGCCTTGCTCGACTATGTCGACAAGTCTCTCACCCTGCGGACCCCTAAGGGCCAGCCTACCTTACTACCTTCAGCGGTAAGCAAGAAGGGGTCAGTTAACTGTACAGTTGAGTCTCTACGAACTGTAAAACCTGTAAAAGAAGCCTATGCTATTCCTCCTGGTTTCCTAGTGTCCGGCCCTGAGGTGGTTTATACCCCTCTGTCTGCCAAGACGGCTGCTAAGTGGCTCAAAGATGGAGGCACAGGTGTGGTAGCACTGGTCTCTTATGAGAACCTGCAAGACCCACCTGGTGTTCCCCCTGAGCAGGCGGCACAGTTAAAGAGCCTCCTTATGGAGTTCTCTGATGTGTTTGAGCCTATCACTGGGTTGCCTCCTGCACGTGATGTAGGGCACTCTATACCCCTGCAGGATGGTGCTAAACCTCCTGCCAGGCCCAGTTATAGGATGAGCCAGCCAGAACAGGAAGAAGTTAAAAAACAGGTCACTGACATGTTGTCAAAAGGGCTGATAGAGCCTAGCTCCTCCCCATTTGCAGCACCAGTTCTTTTTGTAAAGAAGAAGTCCGGTGAGCTGCGCATGTGCGTAGACTACCGCCAGCTTAACAAGCTCACTATACGTGATCAGTACCCTCTCCCCAGAATTGATGATTTATTTGATAAATTGTCGGGTATGACTGTATTTTCCTCCCTGGATCTCCAGGCTGGCTATCATCAAATCAGAATACCTGATGAGGATATTCCTAAAACTGCGTTTAGGACGCCCATGGGACACTATCAGTATAAAGTGTTATGCTTTGGTTTAACCAATGCTCCCGCTACATTTCAACGGGCAATGAACCAGGCGTTTGCCACGGTGATTGACCGGTGTGCTCTGGTATATCTTGATGACATTTTAATCATGTCCAAGTCTATCCAAGAGCACCTGTCACACCTTCGTGAAATATTCAGTTTGCTGAGACAACATAAATATTTTGCTAAATTATCTAAATGTGAATTCATGAAAGAGTCTCTACCTTTCCTGGGGCACCTCATCTCTAAAGATGGTGTAGCTGTAGATCCCAGCAAGGTGACCGCTATCAAAGACTGGCCAGTTCCTACGAACCTGACAGCTCTGCAGTCATTCCTTGGCATGGCTAATTATGTACGTAAATTTGTGCGTAATTTTAGTTCCATTGCTGTTCCACTTACTAATTTAACTGGCCCTGAAGGCAAATCTTTTAACTGGGCGCAATGGCCTAAACCCCAGTTAGATGCTTTCAACGCTCTAAAGCAGGCTATTATGAAGGTGCCTATGCTCCGGTTGCCTGATATAACCAAGCCCTTTGAAGTCTACTGTGACGCCTCACTCTTGGGTGTTGGCGCAGTATTGACACAGGCTGGTTACCCCCTGGCATATTACTCACGTAAGCTGTCAAAAGCTGAAATGAATTATACCACTGGGGAACAGGAAACTTTGGCCATTATTGCTGCGTGTACACAGTGGCGGTGCTACCTTGAAGGAGTGCCATTCACCCTGTTTACTGATCACCGCCCTCTAGAGGCCCTACCTACGCAGTCTACACTGTCCCGTAGGCAGAGTCGCTGGTTGGAGTTCTTATCCCGATTTAATTACACCATTAAATACCTACCTGGCAACACTAATCCTGCCGATCCACTGTCACGTATTCCAGTAACTTCAGCGACGGCTAAGACTGATACTGACAAAATCCTGGTGACGACCAGGCAGCAGAAGCGGAGATTACAGGAGGGGGAGGACGTCGGTGCGGGTACACCGTTGGGCAGCAGCAGCGGAGGCAGCGAACAGCAGCCTACCGCTGGATCAGACCCTGACCATGATGCTGACTCTGATGATGCTCTAAAGCCATCAGAGCCTAAGCGGTTAAGGTGGGCTGACCCGGTCTCTAATGACTGTGAGGCACAGGTCCCTGAGTGTCCTGGTCACCCTTCTCAGGTCACAGATTGGCTAATTAGTGCCTATAGCACTGATCCTGCCTTTGCTGAGCCTAATGAGGAGTGGGAAATGACCCAGGAGGGTCTGTGGCGACACCTTGATAAAGGTACTATTATAGTTCCTAATGATATCCAGCTACGAGAGCATATCTTGCACGAAATGCATGATGCTAAGTATGCTGGCCATGTGGGAATCACCAAAACCCTTGAACGTGTGCGTAGGGTGTTCTGGTGGAAAACCATGCGTGCTGACATTAGACACTATGTGACTAACTGTGATGCATGCCAACGAAACAAAGCGTCACGCCAGGTACCTGGTGGGCTGCTTAATCCCCTGTCTATACCGGGGTACCGCTGGGAATCTGTCACCATGGATTTGGTGGTTAAGCTTCCAGTCGGTGTGCATGGCTATGATTCTATCTGTGTGGTCGTGGATCGTCTATCAAAGATGGTTCACCTAATCCCATGCATTGAAGCCATGGATGCTAAAGAATTTGCTGAATTGTACATTGACCATGTATTTAAATACCATGGTCTGTCTAAAGTAACCATCTCTGATCGTGGTGCGACCTTTAACAACCAGTTCTGGATCGAGGTCAGAAAGCTGATAGGCGTAGACCCTGCTTTCAGCACCGCGTATCATCCTCAATCAGATGGTCAGACTGAGCGTACAAACCAGATTGTGGAAGAAATGATTAGACATTATATCCTACCTACTCAAGAAGATTGGCCTAGGCATTTAGCCTTTGCCGAGTTTGCTATTAATAATTCATGGCAAGAGTCTATTCAGTCCACACCATTCCTGGTGAATTATGGACAGTCACCCATTACACCTGTGCTGCATAAGCTGCCCAGGCCGTGCCTATCTCCCTCCGCTGAGAGCTTCGCCAAGAAGTGGGAGCATGAGGTAAAGCATGCTCAGGAGTGCATGAGGGTGGCTCAGGACCGCCAACAAAGGTATGCGAATAAGCGTAGGCGTGATGTCACGTTCAGCGTAGGTGACAGCGTCCTGCTGAGCACCAAGAACCTGCGCAATGCACCTGGCAGAGCACGTAAGTTCTTGCCTAGGTATGTAGGGCCTTTCAAGGTCACAGGCAAGCTAGGTGAGGCTGCCTACCGGTTGGAGTTACCTCCCACCATGAGCAGGTTACATCCTGTGTTCCATGTGTCACTTCTTAAGAAGTACACTGGCAGCCAGGGGTTTCACCCCCCTCCTGTGATGGAGTGGCTGGAAGATGCGCCTCACTATGAAGTGCATAGCTTGTTGAACCACAGGCAGGTACGTTTCAAGAAGCGTATGGAGTACCTGGTCAAGTGGACAGGCTACGATGATACCTACAACACCTGGGAGCCAGAGGCTATGCTGGCTGGTGCTCCCCAGATCTTGTCTAGGTACAAGGCTGTGCATAACCTGCCTTGATGTGTAAACGTCTCAGTGACATATGTCACCTGGCCTGGTCCTATGACCATGGTCCCCATGCGGCACCTTATGGTGATGCATGTGTTTCTGTGGGTGGCTGGTACCCTTATGGGTCAGCCTGATTATCAGTGGTCTCTATAGACTGCGAGTCTCGGTGCTCTGGGCTACCCCAGGTACCTTGGCGGAACGGATCTCTTAAGAGGGGGAGGAATGTGACGGTGCGCTTATGCGTATCCGTAAACCACACTTTAGCAGAGTGACTGAGGAGGTCAATGGTGGGCTGCTACCAGCTCACCATTCGGGTTCGACTCCCGAGGGTCCCGTTCTAAACCTGGGCTCAGTTGCTGTGCGAGAGTGTGGATAGTGGACACTGCGTTGGACATTTCTAAGTGGACATGCCGCTCACACTGTAAGATTAAAGGCAGCGGCTACACCGTTACACACATCTCATTTCAAGGGCCGCCATGACTCTGAGGGTGGGGTATTCAAGCACAGCATGGCAGCCAGAGTCTTGGCTGATCACCCAGATCTCAGTGCAGAGTGCAAGGCTCAGCAGTTGGCAGGTGTGCATAATGTAGAGTGTGTGGTGCCAGCTGCACAACTAGCAGCCAGTGTTGCGCATCAGACTAGGGGGAGCGTGCAGCGGCGGTGGTGTTTGGTGCTCAAGGATGAGGAAGTTGAGAAGTGTGCTGAGCTTGACCCTGATGCCCACAGGCTGCTTCGCACCATCACTGGGTCACGGGCCATGCATGCAATGTTCTTCCCTGCAGATGGGGTTGCGCCCATGTGGTCTGAGACTGCATGTGCGTGTGTGAGGCACATGGGCAGCAAGCCACAGCAGTGCACGTGTCATGGAGCATCTACTCTAAGCAGCATACCCATGTTTGGACGTGTGACACTGGCAAGTGACAAGAAGGAAGATGCTGAGTGCTTGGAGCTTCTGCATGCACGAGCACCACACATTGCAAGCGCTCACATGACCTTGAATGTGCATCTGTTGAAGGAGTATGCACGGGAGTGCTTGGGCTGGAAGGGCAAGAGGTTAACGCAGAAGAAGCCATTGCTCAGGGCTGACATCTTGGAACATTTGAGGTGGGAGCAAGAGATGGAGGAGGATCAGTTGGCTGAAGTGGGGGTTGACGAGGCAGATGACATGTAAGGCCAAGCACCTCCGATTGAAACCAGCAGCAGCAACTGAGCTAGGATACCACAAACTGAGCCGGTATAGGAACTGAGCCAATAGAGGAAGTGAGCC
Source organism: Haematococcus lacustris (assembly GCA_030144725.1). Taxonomy (NCBI): domain Eukaryota; kingdom Viridiplantae; phylum Chlorophyta; class Chlorophyceae; order Chlamydomonadales; family Haematococcaceae; genus Haematococcus; species Haematococcus lacustris. Next base: position 5,058,311 of record JASKMD010000024.1, on the reverse strand, counting down.
AATAGAGCCGAAGAAGTGAACAGCGCCATGCACCCGACTTGCACCGACTTCATCGAAGCGTGGCGTGACTCGGTCTCGTGGTGTAATGACATGGCTCGGTGACATGGCGCACTGCAATGGCCTACTGCGCAGTACTGCGAGGCTGCCTATTTAGTGCGAACTTTGCTACGGACGCCACGGAGCGCCTCGCCACCCTTCTCTTGTAGGTGGGTCGCTGCTTGTTTGCGCTATCTCAAGTTTCGAGCTGGTGGCGGGCGGTGATCAAGTACAAGGCTTCAGTCTAAAACGCGAGATTTAGCGCGCGTGACTTACCGCGATAGTCTCAGCTACCCTTCACTAGCGCGTGGTGTGAGCGGCAGGCCTGTCACGGATTGGCATGGCCAATGGCCGGGGTGACCATAGACACGACAAGCAGGGCAAAGTGGCATGGGGGCCAGCCCAGTAGTCATATCTTGACGTCTTTGACATGCACTCTCAGCTGCCCAGCGTTAAGTGCACCATACGCCACACATAGCTGCTGCTGTAGCGCATAGTTCTTCTTCGACATCGCTCTTGTTAGACTCGGTCGACACATTTGCAGCCCAACCCACAGCACAAGTGGAACCCCACAGCGGAGAGCTCTTATGACCTTCCACCCTTCTATGAGGAGACCACGCAGTAAGCTGGCCTAGCACAGCCCCTGCAGCACGACAAAACGCGCATCATTGCACTGCCACATCCCGCATTAGGCGAGACCTCACAGTATAATCGCAATGCCTAAGCATCGGCCACAGAGACGGCACACAGCACATCACTGGCAGGACACCTTGCTGGCTCCAGCCACACAAGCTCTGAGTCTTCAGCTAAAGCCTGCACACCTGCATTCCTTGCAGACAATAGGGCACCTTTCAGCAATCATGGCAGCTCTCTCAGCAGCCTGCCAAATACATTCAAGCCGCATTGCTGCACAGCATGCGCACTCACACTTGCAGCCCAGGTAGCACCTGAGGTAGCACAAATACACCATAACAGCTCACCTAGAAGCCTGCCAGCACAAACAATCCGCACAGCCGAACAGCATGCGCACTCTCTCACAGCCCAGGTTCTGCCTGAGGTAGCATACACAGCATGGCTGCAAGGCACACAGCCCAGCAACCTACCATTCCATACAAGCCGTTAGCTTCATTGTTAGCACACAAACAAGCAGCCCAGGCGTCCCCTGAGGTAGCATACACACATCATGGCAGCACAGCACCCTAGCCAGCAGCCTGCCATTACAATCAAGTCGTTCGCTGGACTGCCGACGCACAAGCAAGCAACCCAGGTGTCCCCTGAGGTAGCGCACAACGGCACGGGGCAAAGCGATAATGCATTTGCCTAGGGTTGCAGCTTCCATTCTGCTTCTCTCATGTTCACTCATGCATGGGCCACACACAATGCAGTCAGGCACAAACACCTCTGCGTCCAATCAATCGGGCACATACGCCTAGGCTCTTGAGCTTCGCAGCCTTGCACCTCAAGTGACCTTAAAGTGCACAGTACCAGCGTCTCACCACGGCTGCACTGGCTGGCTAGCATGCCAGTTACTACAGCAGAGCCGGGGGGGTCAAATAGCTCCCATGCGCACCGACCTGCAACACATGGGCATGTGTGCAACAAAGCACCTGACCCCACAATCTTTCTAATCTGGTTAGGGACATATGTCTGCTTATATCCCACCAACTCTGTTCCAGCACTTTGCAGCCGGCATGGTTTGATCACCCATTGCAACCTGCGCTGAACACAGCCACCACTACTTCGTCTGTTACAATGGTTTCTTCTGTCAGCTACCGCCAGCTGGGAGGAGGAGAGCATGACCAAGATGGGAGCACGAGACAAGATTCTGATGCTTCTGTCCAAGAGTACGAACACCTCTTTGCATGAGGTTTGCATGTAGCTTTGCTTTCCATGGCGCTTAATGCATTTGCTTGTCTGTTGTAGGTAGCTAGCATCATGAATGTTTTTGTCTGCCTGTCCTTGCATGCCTGTTTTGCCTGTTGTCGCAAGATTCTGACTGATATCAAAACTGCAAGCTCCGGGACGTAGCTTTTCGGAGTGGGGGAGAGTGTAACAGTCCAGACACTCAGCTAGGATGAATGCGATGTTTATTTCATTCCCCATGCAGGTTCTTGTGTGACATTTGAAGTACTTTGTTTTTAAGCTGAGATCGTTTTGGATTCGAGGAGTAAGTTGTAAGCAAGTTCTGCTCTTCTGCTCCAACGTCCCCGTCATTTACAAGTCCCAGATTCAACTCGGCTCGCCACTTGCAAGAGTACGTGTGCAGTCAGCGTCTCTGATCGCAGCCACAGCATCTAGTAGTGGTTGTCTAAGTCTGTAGCTGCTTTAGCCGCATAAGCGACAGCTAATCAGCCCAGCCAGTTCAAAAACCCTAAAGTTGCAGCCATGCATACTGGGTACCTGGCTGTACTGTAACACTATAGTACAGAAGTACCTCGAGGCGAGCTAGGCTTTATGCCACAGCCAGGCAGGCCAGGCCAAGTGTGGGTATACCTGCCCGACAAGGCCTTGTTGCGCTAGTGGCGGCGCAAGGGGCGGGGATAGCCAGCTACAGCAAGACAACCGCAACATAAGAAAATACTGAACCCCTTGCAAAGGGGATGTGTGTGAGCAAGAGTTACTAGAGTAGGGTAGGGCTCGAGCTAGCAATAGATCTGGAGGCACACACACCAGAAGGCTGAGCTGAAGTCGGCATTAGGCACACTAGCAGTAGCCTTTACAGCAGCGATTTCGCAGCCTGTGTTTAACCACAACTCGTGCTTTATTTTGGTGTTGCATGAGGGCTGTAGCGATTTAAAACTGCAACTCGTTCAGTCATTGCTCTGCAGGCAGCTGCCAACGCGTATTCGACAATGTGTCTAGCAACTCAAATAAGCGCGGATCAGGTTGACCTACGCAAGCCGGCAACGCAACCACCTTTCACCCTCGCTGACATAAGACGTGCTATCCCAGCACACTGCTTCCAGCGATCGCTGCTGAAATCTGTGTCGTATCTGGCCGTGGATGTGCTGCTCGTCGCCTTGCTTTTTACTGCTGCCTGCTACATTGACCACCTCGGCCCGGCTAAATGGCTCTTGTGGCCTGCATACTGGTTTTTACAAGTGAGTGAATGTGGGCGTTAGCACTGAGTACTGAGCACCAGCAACCACCGGCGCCGTTGCCACCGGCGCATGCAGGGCGCTGTCTCCACTGGAATCTGGGTCATTGCACATGAGTGCGGCCACGGCGCATTCTCAGATACTGCGTGGATCAATGACGGCGTCGGACTAGTGAGCACTCTATCGGAGACAGCAAGATTGATGCAAGTCACCTGACCCTATCCCCGCAAGTCCCCTGCATGGTACCATCTGCAGGTATTCCACTCCTTGCAGCTAGTGCCATACTTCTCTTGGTGAGTATGGCGATTTAAGAAGTATGACCACAACTCAGCTCTCGAGGCACATAGCTGTTGAAGATTGTGAGCAATAGTGTAGAACCGCTATCTCAAGGGGTACCTGCAGGCGGAGGACGCTCACCATGAGGCCGCCAGACAGCTGGGGACGCAGCCTAGGGACGGGCACAGGGCCAGGTGGGCCCGCATCAAGCAGGGCATGGCCCTGCGGGCCCAGCAGTTCCTGCGGACCAAGCGCCGAGCTAGGCGTGACCTGCGGCAGCGCAGGGAGAAGGCAGCCTTGGCTGCAAGGGCCCACCTCGTGCGCCAACTGCAGCTAGCAGAGCAGGCCGGCCAGGCAGAGGTGCTTGCAGCGCAGCACCTCGGTGAGACGACAGCCCTAGCCGGGGTGGGGGAGCGCGTGCAGGTGGCCCATCAGTCCCTGGTAGCCAGCGCTGTCCTGGACCAGGTGTATGGCGACCGCTCCTCCTTCTTTTTCTACCACCGCGACCAGCCTGCGCACACCCCCACCCTCATCTCCTCCCTTCAGCTCCCCGGGCAGCCCGGCTTGGCGGCCGACCTCACCACTCCAAACGGGGTGCGCTCAGAGTGCCAGGCCTTTGAACAGCACTATTCAGCCGCCGCGCCTACCGGAGTCTACGCTGCAAAGGCCATCGACCCAGCCGCGCGCGCCACTCTGCTTAACTGCCTTACCTCACGTCTCACCCCCGCTCAGGCCAGGGCTGCGGAAGGGCCTGGGGGAGATCCCATGCTCTCGGAGGAGGAGCTGGGTCGGGCCCTTCAGGGCAGTGCTCACAGCAAGGCCCCGGGGCTAGACGGGCTGCCCATGGAGGTGTACGACCGGCTTTGGCCTCAGCTGGTGGGCCCTTTGCGGGCCATGCTGAGGGAGGCTCTGGCAGATACGAGCGACCCAACCCCCCTGGCTGAGTTCCTCACTGGGGTCATTACCCTGGTGCCCAAGGCTGGCAAGCCTAGAGACCAGGTGGCGGGGGTACCGCCCCATCACGCTGCTCAACTGCGATGTGCGGCTGGTGGCCCGGGCCCTAGAGGACAGGCTGCAGCTGCCGTTGGACCTGCTGGTCTCTCCTTCCCAGTCAGCTTTCATCCTGGGGAGGGACATCAACGACAGCGTGCAGTTCCACCTTGGCTTGCTGGAGTGGCTCCAGCAGCGGCACAGCCCTGCCTGGCTTCTGTTGCTGGACCTGGCAGGGGCCTATGACAACGTTTCCTGGAGCCTGCTCCAGGACACGCTAGAGGCCATGGGGTTCAGCCAGCAGGGGCACGTGCGCTGGGCGCAGCTGCTGCACCGGGGGGCCACCAGCCAGGTGCTCGTCAACGGCTACCTCACCGACAGCTTCCCCTTGGCCTCTGGGCTTCTACAGGGCAGTGGGGCTTCCCCGTTGTACTGGTGTGTGGTGTTGCAACCGCTCGTTAGCTACCTCAGCTCGCTCCAGCGGGCGGGTCGCATCACCACCCCCGCTCTTCCCACTAGTCCCCTGGCCATGCACGCTGCCACCCTGACCCCCGCGCTTCCCACCAAGGAGTACGCGGACGACCTCAACATCCTGGTGGCGGATCGGGTCAAGGACGGGGAAGTGGTGGTGGAGGCCTTGGAGCGGTTCCGCGCCGCAGGCGGCCAAGCGCTGAGCGTGAGCAAGAGCGTGGCCCTGCCGTGCGTCCAACCAGTGACCAGTCAGGGCGAGCCGGAGGCCCTGGGGGCGGAGGGAGCAGGGTTGGCAAGGGTGGGAGGGGAGGGAGGGGGGAGGGGAGGCGCTAAGGGAGGGGAGAGGGGAAGGGTAGAGGCGGGGGCAGGGGCAGGGGCAGGGGCAGGGGCAGGGGCAGGGGCAGGGGTGGGGGCAGGGGCAGGGGCAGGGGCAGGGGCAGGGGCAGGGGCAGGGGCAGGGGCAGGGGCAGGGGCAGGGGCAGGGGCAGGGGCAGGGGCAGGGGCAGGGGCAGGGGCAGGGGCAGGGGCAGGGGCAGGGGCAGGGGCAGGGGCAGGGGCAGGGGCAGGGGCAGGGGCAGGGGCAGGGGCAGGGGCAGGGGCAGGGGCAGGGGCAGGGGCAGGGGCAGGGGCAGGGGCAGGGGCAGGGGCAGGGGCAGGGGCAGGGGCAGGGGCAGGGGCAGGGGCAGGGGCAGGGGCAGGGGCAGGGGCAGGGGCAGGGGCAGGGGCAGGGGCAGGGGCAGGGGCAGGGGCAGGGGCAGGGGCAGGGGCAGGGGCAGGGGCAGGGGCAGGGGCAGGGGCAGGGGCAGGGGCAGGGGCAGGGGCAGGGGCAGGGGCAGGGGCAGGGGCAGGGGCAGGGGCAGGGGCAGGGGCAGGGGCAGGGGCAGGGGCAGGGGCAGGGGCAGGGGCAGGGGCAGGGGCAGGGGCAGGGGCAGGGGCAGGGGCAGGGGCAGGGGCAGGGGCAGGGGCAGGGGCAGGGGCAGGGGCAGGGGCAGGGGCAGGGGCAGGGGCAGGGGCAGGGGCAGGGGTGGGGGCAGGGGTGGGGGCAGGGGCAGGGGCAGGGGCAGGGGCAGGGGCAGGGGCAGGGGCAGGGGCAGGGGCAGGGGCAGGGGCAGGGGCAGGGGCAGGGGCAGGGGCAGGGGCAGGGGCAGGGGCAGGGGCAGGGGCAGGGGCAGGGGCAGGGGCAGGGGCAGGGGCAGGGGCAGGGGCAGGGGCAGGGGCAGGGGCAGGGGCAGGGGCAGGGGCAGGGGCAGGGGCAGGGGCAGGGGCAGGGGCAGGGGCAGGGGGGGTCATCCGCGCCGCGCCGCCGGGGTTGGTGGTGCGCCACCTGGGGGTCCCCCTAGGGGCGACCTCTTACGCTGCCACAGGCGAGGCCGCCTATGGTGGTGCTGCAGCTGCCATCACAGCGGCCTCCCTCCCTTGGCAGCCCCTGGGCCTCAACCTGCTTGGGAGGGTACAGGTGGCTCAGCAGTGCCTGGCCAGTAAGGTCATCTACCAGATGGCCGCCGTGCAACCTCCCACAGCCTTGGCGCATGCCATGGCCCTTGCCATCAAACGCTTTGTCGCTGCGTCAGACCTCCCCCAGGAGCGCAGCCCCAACAGCAACCGCCTGTACCTTAGCGAGGCCATCTGCGTTATGCCCCGACGGGAGGGAGGGGTGGGGCTCCCAGATCTAGGGGTCATCAGCACAGCCATGCGGGCGAAGATGTTGGCCCAGCTTTGGTCGCCCCGGGTGCGCCCTTGGCAACCCCTTACCCACAGCCTTTTGGCAGACCCCCGCCACGGCCTCAGCACCTGGGTCATCACAAACCCCAGCGCCCCTCCCTTGCGCATTATCACCCCGCGGCTGCAAGCTCACGTGGCCGCCTTGGCCCAACTTCGTCTGTTCCGGGTGGTACCCCCAGAGAGTCAATCCTTCTACTCAGTGATGGCGGAACCGTTGTGGTTCAACCCTCTGATCCGCCTGATCCCTTCTGCTAGGCAGGAGGCAGAGAGCCAGGGTTGGACCCATGTCCGCCACGTGCGGGAGGCCCTTCAGCGGCAGTCTCAGCTCGAGGGTGTCACCCGGTGGGCTGCTGACCTGGTTAGAGCCTGCCTCCCGGAGCCCTGGCAGCAGTGGGTGGACCTCCGTGACCCCCCCCCGCCTGATTGGGTATGCCTGAGGGTGGGGCCCGGGGTGGGGTTCGTGGCTCGGTGCCACCCCGCGCTCCATCCCTCCCACTGGGTGGCCCCCAACGGGCGGCTCTTCCCCCTTAACCCCACGGGTCAGGAGCCCCTGGGGACGTTCCAGGTGGTGGAGGGGGCAGTCTGGGAGCCGGCTGCGGTGGCCCGCCTGAACAAGCCCAACTACCTCTTGACACCGGAGGAGCGAGCTACCCACCTCCGTCCTCTGCCTGCAGGGCGCCTGGGCGGGCAAGGGCATGAGGGTGGTCAGGGCCAGGGGCAGGGGGGGGTAGATAGGGGGGGGGGGGAGGGGCAGAGGCAGGGGAGGGAGCGGGGGTAGGGGCAGGGGTGGGGGGCAGGGAGGGTGTGGAGCAGGAGGGCAAGGTGGAGCCCCAGCGCATAAGGCCGGGCCCCCTCCCTGGCCCAAGGAGGAGTGGCTCCTAGGCCCCTGGGCCCACCTGCAGCTGGATCCCCAGGTGTGGGGCTTGGGCACCACCACCCTCTTGGAGTTTACGGTCAGGGATGCCAAGGTGCGCCTCCACCAGCTCCAGCGAGTCAGCGCTGACGCGCTCTACCCTCCTGGGGGGGGCCTGTGGCCGGTGCTTTGGGGTAGGCGCCCCCCACGGGAGGCCGGGGTGGCTCAGGGGACAGCAGTTGACGGAGGGGCGTTCAGGGAGCTGGAGGAGCGGTGGCAGGCCAGCGCTCAGCAAGTTACAGCCCAGCGAGCAGCGGAAGAGCGGGAGCAGCAAGGGACGCGGAGGAGCTGCTCCCAGAGGAAGTGCAAGGCAGCCAGGCGCCGCGCTGGCGAGACACCTCCGCCAGAGCCCCTCCCCGCCCCTCCCCGGAGCAACGAGCAGCCGAGCGGGCGGAGCGGCAGCTGGAGGCCCAGCAAGGGCCCCGGCGCACCGGTAGGCAGCCAGCTACCCTGCAAGTCCCCCCCGATGGCACGGTGGATGAGCTGGCCGCAGCCACTAGACCGGGCCAGTCCTGTCTCCAGGTGTGGAAGGAGCTGATGGACCCCACCCTCCGCCGGGAGCATGCCATCGTGGCTTGGCGGGTGCTCCACGGCAGCCTCATGGTTGGGGCCTTGTGGGGCCACATCCTTAAGGGCGCTGCTGCCCCGGGTTCATCCGCCTGCCGCCTCTGCCAGCCGGGCCAGCTGGAGACCCTCACCCACGCCTTCCTCACTTGCCCCGCCGTGGCTCCGGTCTGGGAGTGGGTGTTGGATGTGTACGGCCACCTTACCGGCACCCGCCCCCCCTCCGGCGATGCCCTCCTGCTCCTCAGTGGTCGCCCCACCCGCAGCGAGGCTCCCCCCTTCCAGCCCCCAGACAGTTTGTTGTGGCTCAGGTTGCGCGTGGCCTATCTAGGCACGGTGTGGCGTCTCCGCAGCTCCGGGGCCGCTACAGCCCTCCAGCCGCAGATGGTGGCGCAACGAGTGGCAGAGGAGGTCGTCCTCACCCTCTCCTCCGCTGTTAAACGCGACTGGCACCGGGTAGGCAGAGACATCCGGGTGGGCCTTTGTGGAGCGGTGCCCTCCACCTGGTTTAGGGGTACGGACCCGGAGCTTGGCGCAGACCAGTTTGACCGATTGTGGCCGGAGCCGTCAGGAGGGTGGTTCGCCAAGGAGGGGGCAGAGGAGAGGGCGCTGGAGAGGGTAGGGGGAGGGGAGGCCGGGGGGATAGTAGCGGGGGCCAGGCAGCGGGAGGAGAGGGCGTTTGGGGCGGGTGAGCTAGTTGTGCGCCTGTCCTTGCAGTGGCCCGTCCCCTTCCTTGCCCCTCTTGCTTGAGTTGGGTTAGCTTGTTAGGGGTTCTGAGTGTTTTGAGGGGTTGGAGGCTGTTAGGTCTCTGGGGAGCCCTAGGTTAGGTTCTTGTGTTCGTTTAGTGGGGGCGGAGGGGCAGCGAGGGTTGTGCCTTGGTGCTGGGGGGCCTAGGGGTGTATGTTGTGTTGTCCGGGGGTCCCTAGGGTCGGCGAGGTGGAGGGGTTGCTGAGGGTGGGGGTGTGGGGGGTGTTTGGACGTCTTTCCTTGGGGGGGTGTAGTTACCGTTCTAGGGTGGTTTGGACGCTGTTTGGTGGTGGGGTGGTGGGGTGGGGTTTGCTTGCCTCTTTGAGGAAGGGAGGGGGTAGCTTGCTCGAGACATGGTCTAGTCTTTCTTTTTCTCTCTCTCTTAGTCTCTCTCTTAGTCTTTCTTTCTCCTGTAATCTCTTTCTCTCCCCCAAAAAAAAAAACAAAAAAGGGCAGTCAGGTTTTCTGTGCGGATGACAATTGCTATGAATTCGATGCTTTTCTCTTTCTTTCGATCCGTACAGACCTCATGCTACTTCAAGATAACACATGCTTTGTAATTGAACACTACAGTTAATGTGTGCCTACTGCCCACTCAAGTTGTATTCTACCACGCAAGGTGTCAACCAGCGACCGACTAGCTACTACACATTTGTGCCAAAAAACACCTGACCTGCGAGCCCATGTCCACCGTGCCTACGTCCGCTATACTGGAGCAAGCACGCGCGGTGGCTCACGCGGTGGCGGGTGTGCCGCTGCCCCCTCAGCAGAAGCCCTGTGTTGGTCGTCTCCTGCCAGTCACGCTCAGCATCGAGCGCCATGATGCAGACGTCCACGAGGCAAGTATGAGCTACACAATGTTGGATGCTACTCTGTGTGCCCTAATGCACGTGAAGCATTTGCCGTGCAGCATCTCCTATACAAGCTTGATGGTAGGCAGTCATGCTGACTGCTCATAGTAACGATGCCAGACCACAGAGCATTGCCCTGGAACTCTGAATTACTGCTTGGCTCGCGCAGACCCCTCCTGGGAGCCCAAAGCAGCTGCAACACGCATGGCGTGGACCTTAGGATTGCAGCCGGGGCAGGAGATGTGAGTGAAGTGGTTCACATGGCTGGCTGTGCTGGGTTGGTGCTGATCGTATGCGGCCCAGCATGCAAGTTCTTCATGTTCACATGTACAGGCATGTTGCGAATGAGCTTGCGAAAGCAGTGCAGGAGGTACAAGGCGCTAAGATCTCCAGTGGGCAATGAGCAAAACCAAGGTAGCGCCTTCCTTCTCTCTCATGGTCCATTGCTCCTGCTGCTGCAATGGCTCTTGCTCCTGCTCCCAAGCGTGCCAAAGTAAAGGGAAGGCGCACGCAGAATGGCGGCATGAGCATGATGCACAAACAGTACCACCACGGAAGAGCATGGGGGGCGTGACCTCTCAACTGGCACTTGTCGCATGGTGTTTGGCTCTGTGCTGGGCATGAACTTTAGGAGAGTATCCCTCTACCTCCTACACCCCTTGGGACCTTGGCAAATGGGTGGACAGGGACTGCAACGCAGCCCTCAACCTCCAGCGGGCAGGGGAGAGCAAGTGGCGCCCACTGGAGCTGTGCAGGTGGCCACACCGAGCAAGGATTCCTGCCAAGGGCAAGGAATATCCAACATTGGGCTGCAAGAAGCTGCGAGAGCGAGCCCCCAAGGCCCTAGCTCAGCAGCCTGTAGCACAGTAGCATGTGTGCACCGCGCAATGCTTAAACTGTTGCTTACATCAGAGCATGTGTTTCATTCCAACATCGGTCGCCTGACTCTTGCAAGGGGGGAGGGGTAGGAAATCAAGTATTGGTGCCGGATGCTTGCTGCATGCAAACAGTTCAGATAACAGATAACACAGCCTCTATGCCTTAGTAGGGGAACAATGTGTTGTTGAAGTGTGCTTGATACAGAGACCTGACAGATACATGGCGACAACCTTCTGTAACAGAGTGGCACTGAGCAAGCTCACCTGTCGGTGGCATGTTTGCGGGTCTCCTACCCCTTTCGCCCACCATGTCACACTATAGTACAGAAGTACCTCGAGGCGAGCTAGGCTTTATGCCACAGCCAGGCAGGCCAGGCCAAGTGTGGGTATACCTGCCCGACAAGGCCTTGTTGCGCTAGTGGCGGCGCAAGGGGCGGGGATAGCCAGCTACAGCAAGACAACCGCAACATAAGAAAATACTGAACCCCTTGCAAAGGGGATGTGTGTGAGCAAGAGTTACTAGAGTAGGGTAGGGCTCGAGCTAGCAATAGATCTGGAGGCACACACACCAGAAGGCTGAGCTGAAGTCGGCATTAGGCACACTAGCAGTAGCCTTTACAGCAGCGATTTCGCAGCCTGTGTTTAACCACAACTCGTGCTTTATTTTGGTGTTGCATGAGGGCTGTAGCGATTTAAAACTGCAACTCGTTCAGTCATTGCTCTGCAGGCAGCTGCCAACGCGTATTTGACAATGTGTCTAGCAACTCAAATAAGCGCGGATCAGGTTGACCTACGCAAGCCGGCAACGCAACCACCTTTCACCCTCGCTGACATAAGACGTGCTATCCCAGCACACTGCTTCCAGCGATCGCTGCTGAAATCTGTGTCGTATCTGGCCGTGGATGTGCTGCTCGTCGCCTTGCTTTTTACTGCTGCCTGCTACATTGACCACCTCGGCCCGGCTAAATGGCTCTTGTGGCCTGCATACTGGTTTTTACAAGTGAGTGAATGTGGGCGTTAGCACTGAGTACTGAGCACCAGCAACCACCGGCGCCGTTGCCACCGGCGCATGCAGGGCGCTGTCTCCACTGGAATCTGGGTCATTGCACATGAGTGCGGCCACGGCGCATTCTCAGATACTGCGTGGATCAATGACGGCGTCGGACTAGTGAGCACTCTATCGGAGACAGCAAGATTGATGCAAGTCACCTGACCCTATCCCCGCAAGTCGCCTGCATGGTACCATCTGCAGGTATTCCACTCCTTGCTGCTAGTGCCATACTTCTCTTGGTGAGTATGGCGAATAAAGAAGTATGACCACAACTCAGCTCTCGAGGCACATAGCTGTTGAAGATTGTGAGCAATAGTGTAGAACCGCTGCTGACACTGCATCGCTTGGTCCGCCCTTGTAGGAAGCACTCCCACAGACGGCACCACCAAAACACCGGCAGTGTAGACAAAGATGAGGTGGGGATGAGGCCTCAGACCTGCAGCATGGCATGTTGCATGCTGAGGAAGTGAGCACTCCAATGAAGCAAAATGCTGGTTGGCTGATGTTCACCTGTCACAATCACGTTTGTGGGAGCTGCAAAAGCCGTGGAGGATGAAGGCCCCAACAGGGATGAGCTTAGTGTCAGGGAGGGCCCAGCTGGTCATCCTCTGCAGCACACAGGCCCAGTGGCATGGTGTATGCATGCAGGTCTTTGTCCCAATAGTGCTGCCGGTGGGTTCAGACTTCCATTGGCTCATGAAGACCCCAGTGTACCGGGCCCTGCACATCGCCTTCATGTCCCTCTTGGGCTGGCCGTCATACCTGTTCTTCAATGCAGCTGGCCGCCACTATGACAGGTGAGGTCAGGATGCGTCAGGCTGACCCTAACCCTCACCCCTATCTCCGCCAGGTGTAAGCTGGGTTAGGGTTAGCTAGGTAACCCCAACCTTCACTATAACCTTAACCTTACCCTAATCCTAATCCTAATCTTGACCTTAACCCTAACATCTACCCTCCTCCTAACCTTCCTCCTAACCCTAACCCTAACCCAAGAATAATGGGTGCATGACCATCCAGCCGGCCGCCCTCCCAGTTGTCCTATATCCAAGCCGCCCAGCTTGCACACACCAGTGGTCAGGGCTCAGTAAGGCTGTGGCGCCAGGGCTTGGCTAAGCGGCTATTGAGGTCCAACTGGGCATGCGGGCCTTGATAGTAGGACAGGGTTCTGCACCTACAGCAGGCTGGAGTCCAGTCAAAGCATGCCACAGCTGCCATGCCCTGCTGCTGGTGGCGCAGGTGGGCCAACCACTTTGACCCCTTCTCCCCCATCTTCAGCAAGAAGGAGCGTGTGGAGGTGCTGTACAGTGATATCGCCCTAGGTTTGGTCCTGACTGGCCTGGGCCTGCTGTGGAAGACGTTTGGCTTCATGTGGCTGCTGAAGATGTACATCATCCCTTACCTTGTGGTGAACCACTGGTGGGTGGAGCCGCAGCAGTCCTGAGCCAGCCTGAGCTCTTCCCCACAGCTCCTGGCATCCGACCCATCGCTCTGCTCCCTTAGTCTTGTCCGCCCTGGATGTGAAAGCTGTGTGCTCTGCTGGGTCACAGCACACCTCTTGTGCCTCACTCACCCTCAAGCACAGCATCTTTGCCCATTGGCCACTGGCATCTGCAGTCAGGCCCCTTGCTGTCCTTGCTGCTGGCTCCTCCTCCCAGCACCCCTTGCAACGTGCTGTGCAACAGCAGCAGTGGCAGTGGTAGCAGCAGTGGCAGCAGCAGTGGTAGCAGCAGTGGTAGCAGCAGTGGTAGCAGCAGCAGTGGCAACGCAGTGATGCCAGCTTTATTACTGTGGCCTGCCTTGTGGTACAGAGTGGGTGCTTGCACCACAATGTGTGCTGACCTGCCATGCATGTTGCTGACTTGCCCCTGACGGTGCCCCTGCAGGCTGGTGATGATCACCTTCCTGCAGCACACCCACCCCAGCCTGCCCCACTACGATGACAAGGAGTGGGACTGGCTGCGTGGCGCCCTGGCCACCGTGGACAGGTGCTGTGAGGGCTGTAGGTGCAGTGGTACAGTGGTGCTGTGAGGGCCGCATCACATGGCCCCTGCTGCCAGCCCCTGCACCCCAGCCTGCAGGTTGAGAGCCACTACTGCGGCGCATGGAGTGACACCATGCGGGGCCACACCATGTGCACCCTCACACATCCTGCGCTGAGTGTCGACCACCACACATCCTGAGTGTTGGCACTGGCTGCCCTGAGCGCTGACGCTGGCTGCCCTGAGTGCTGACCATGAGTTGAGGCCGTCAGCCGGCATGGGCACCAAACAGGCGGCTTGTTGCGGCTCCCTCACCGCTGGTGGAGCAGGTTGTGTTGTTTTCTGGGCCTGTGGGCACTGAGGCAGGTGGTAGGGCGCTGCCAGGCTGACAGGACAGCAGCCTCAATAGCGGGTAGCTAGGTATCAGGGATAGTAGGCATATGAGTGGGCATGCGGGACTGGTGAGGCATGGACGGAAGTTGGAGCCTGCTGCCCCTGCTGCCCCTGCTATGCCCATGCTGTGGCTGCAGGAGTTATGGTGTGCTGGACCATGTGTTCCACCAGTGAGTGAGCGGGTTGCAGCAGACCTGGTCAGGGCCTGGCCCCGAGGGGTGTAGCCCTTGTGGCCAAAGCAGTGGGCGGGCCGCAACAGACCACACAGGCTGAAGTCCTCGTTGCTAATGCAGCTGGCAACTAGGCTCGTGGCCAACAGCAACAGCCCAAGGCAACCGCTGCTATGCCCTTCATGGCTAGGCCGCAGTAGACCCTGATCAGGGCCTGGCCTAGAGGGGTGTAGGCCTCAGGGCCAATGCAGCTGGTGACTAGAACCATGCTTGACAGCAACAGCCAGAAGCATCCACTGTGCTATGCTGTACAGCCAGAGCCATCCACTGCGCTATGCTCGACAGCAACAGGCAGCCATTGCGCTGTGCTCGACAGCAACAGGCAGCCATTGCGCTGTGCACGACAGCAACAGGCAGCCATTGCGCTGTGCTCAACAGCAACAGGCAGCCATCGCCAGGCCCTTGATGACCTCCGCCTTTCCTGTTGCTCCAGGGCCAGTGTGTCTGCTACTCCAGCAGCTTGCATGCTGCTGTCAGATCAGGGGTTCAGCCCAAAAGGGTCAGGCTTTGAGTGGCCTAGGTCAGGGCTAGGCCTCCTGGCCGCAGTGCTGCCAGCAATGACTGCAAGCACCTTGCGCGAAATGACCCTGCTGGCCCCCTCTCCTGCCTGTGTGCCTGCAGCATCGCTGACACCCATGTGTGCCACCACCTGTTCTCCTACATGCCGCACTACCATGCCCAGGAGGCGACAGAGGCCATGAAGAAGGTGAGCGACAGGCGGCTGTGACCCACAGGTGCATACCCCGAGCTGCATGCAGGCTTGGTGCTGTATGTAGCCACCATCTCGCGACCAGAACAGACCCTGCGCATGCTGAGCTGGTGGTGCCACATGTGTGGGTGTCAGGGATGCTTCAGGCGCACAGGCAGGAGAGGGGGCTCGACTGTGCACTCCACCAAATGGATCTCATACTGGTGGCATTGGAGGTCAGGCTGCATGCTGGGTTCAGTGCCTCAAGCTGAGGGATCACACACCAAATGCCTGGTGTGTTCTGGACCATGAGCCTACAGGGGCAACAGGAGGCAACTGTAGGCAACTGTAGGCAACCGTGAGCCTACAGGGCCTACAAGCCTGCCTACAGGGGCAGGAGCTTGGCAGGCAGGCAGGGGTGTAACTGTCAAGTCTAACAAGTGGAGCTAAGACTGCATATGCTGTGCTTGTTAGGCAGGCAGGATCTTAACTGTATTTCCTTACAAGTGCAGCTCAGACTGCATGCTGTGCTTGTCAGGCAGGCAGGGTCTTCCCACTGTGTTCCCCAACAAGTGGAGGCTAGGCTGCGTGGTGGTCCTGTGCCACCTGCTGAGGTATCCAAGCACTCACACGCCACATGCCTTGGTGAGTGTGTGTGTAGGTGTTGGGCCCTTACTACGCCCAAGACAAACGCAACGTGTTCCAAGCGCTGTGGCAGGACCTTGCTGCCTGCCCCTTCGTGACGGTAGACGCCCCGGGTGAAGCCACTTACTGGTTTCAGCAAGGCACTGCCGGCAAGGCGAAGCAATCCTAGGCTGAGGTGTGAATGGTGTGTATGGGGCAGCTGCAGGATGAGCACAAAATTGACGGAGGAGGGTGGTGGTAGGATAGAGGATGTTGTGCTGACTAAGCATACCAGTATTCCTCAGTTGCAACAAACATGTAGGAGAGGTAGGAAACCTTTGGTGTACATCACGGGTAACTTTCAGAGGGTACCCTCATCTTGGCACCCTATATTCTCTTGCTAGGAGTTGAGTAAAAATGGCAGCGAAGGAGAGGTTAGAAAAAGGGTAGTTGCGAGTGATTTGTGATGTCGAGGTATGATTTGGTGTTACACGCATTACAGATAGGGTGTGATGAGAGGAATTCCAGGGTATAATGTAATATCTGAGGTGTATGCAAAGTAAAGGATCAAATAATTTTCCATGACTCGGATGAGTGTATCAAGGTTTCAAAGTGCGAGCAGCTTGTTCCGCGTGTTCCACAAGTGTATCGCAAGTCGTGAGTGTGCTAGTTCCATGTAAGGCTTGCACGTCGAAACCTGCAAGTCGCGAGTTACCCCGAGAAAGCTCGCATACGCAACTTGTGCAACTTGAACGCAAATGCAACAAAGCGCGGTAGCTTAGCGGACATGTTGCCAGACTGGCATGTATACTAATAATTGCCAGGCTGGCATGTTGACTACAAGCTTCGGGCTTTGGGCAGGCCGCGCTCACTGCGGATAGACAGATAGTCGTTGGTGCTAAGCCACTTTGTTGTCCAAAACTTCAGATATTTGACCTAACGTTGACCGCGCTTTTTATATAATTAACGGGCTGCGGGGAGCACTTTTGTATAATTGACGATAGACGGTAGATAGTGGAAGCGCCGGTAGTTTTAGGTGCCCTAAAAACGCGAGGCCGAGGCGCTGGTGCTTCAAAGCTCGAGACCGAAGCCAGCAGCCGCGGAGCGTAGCGACGCGGCTGCTGGCTGAGGTCGAGAGCTTTGAAGCACCAGCGCCGAGGCCGAGTGTTTTTGGGGTGCCTAAAACGCCCCGGGCGATGCCACTATCTAATTTAGTTCCGTTCTTGGTGCGTTGTGGATACATTCTGTGCGGCGAAGCCGCACTTCTGGATCAACACTTTGTTTTGGAGCGAAGGGCGGGGCGTGGTGGCACCATACGCGACTTGCAACGCACGCGGGAAGGTAGCTAGTTTGAACCAGCTATGCACTTTTCTAAAATGGTCCGCGTCCCGCGTTTTTAAGAGCATAATAGGGAACTAAGTCTTCTAAACAGCAGGCTATTAACTATTATAACGCATGAAAACGGAACTAAAGTAGTAGATAATGGTGTCGCGGGTCGTTTTAGGCGGTTGTAACAGGCGAGGCCGAGGCCCTGGCGCGGGACAGCTCGAGACCGAAGCCAGCGGTCACGGAGCGTAGCGACGTGGCCGCTGGCTGAGGTCGAGAGCTGTCCCGCGCCAGGGCCGAGACCGAGCCTTTTTCAACTGCCTAAAACGGCCCAGGCGACTCCATCATCTAGTGTAATTGAGTTTTACGTAGGCGAAGCTCTATTGGCGCGGCGAAGCCGCGCAATGTGATGCTCCTTGTGACCTGCGATGGTGTTATACTGCTGTTACGTGTTCGTTGGGAGCACTTTTTGTTAAAACACCAGGTCCGCTGCAGTAAACGATTCTTAATACGAGGTCTATTCACTATTACAACTGAGTAAAACTCAATTACTACCAGATAATCGCCTCTACCTCGCACATTACGCGAATCTAATGGATTACACGCATCACAGATAGGGTCTGATGAGAGGAATTCCAGGGTATAATGTACAATCAAGACGTTCATATGCTCATGCATAGTCTGCATCGGCGTCCCTCGTGACTCACCGGCATCTACTTCCTTGAAGGTAGCAACTAGATTACCCAACAAATCGATATGGAGAATATGATATAGTGCGCCTCACATGACTGCCAGCCTCCTCCTCTTCCTCCTCCATGCCATACATTGTCACCCAGTATTAACACTTACTAGCACCTGGCCAGAAATGCCCCTAGGCGTACTAGTCGCACAAAGCACTCGTCGCTACTGGCACCTAGCCTTCTAGTTTTCTTGGCCCCCTCCTCATGCTGTCCAAAAACGTGAGGAGTTGCAGAACCAGAATGCTGACCATGACGCCCATGAACACCCAAGAGTACTTGAAGCCAGATGACACTGACTCGGTCTGCCCACGGCCTGCCTTGTTGCGTGTTTGCTGTGCAACTCGAGCACTTGCAGTGGGGCTTCCCTCCTCCTCCTCCTCCTCCTCTCCTGAATACTCGATGTCTTCGTCTTCATCAACATCGTCCGGATGAGCTAGATCCTCCGCCTCCAGATCCACCTGCCGTGACCTCACAGCTTTCACTGTTGCGCTGGAAGCAATCGAAACTGGTGTTGAAGGTACTTTGTGGCAAGCAAACAGATGAAAGGCTAAGGGGCAGCTGGCCATGCCCCCATCTTGTGGCAAAGGGGCTGTGAGCTGCTAGACTCTACAATGCAAAGAGTTGACACTGAAGCCAAGGGCACATGTCCCTCACCCCACACTACGGCCAGGGGCGCATGCAGCGTGTCCCATGACCACCCACAATTACGCCCGTGCATGTGGACGTTGGGCCAGTGCGCGGGCCGTGCAAGTCGTGTGTGCATGGTAGCAGTGCGACATGGCACAGCAGCCTGTGACAGCACCTCGACTTGTGTGCCACGGCAAACATGGCCCCCTCCCCCAAGGGACTAGGCCTAGATGGTCGCCAGCAGTTCAATGAGGGAGAGGGCGCCCTGCCCTGCCCTGCCCTGCCCTGCCCTGCCCTGCCCTGCCCTGCCCTGCCCTGCCCTGCCCTGCCCTGCCCTGCCCTACCCTGGCCTGGCCTCACCTGGTGATAAAGCTCCACAGGGTTGAGGTGCAGAGGCCCCAGCAGCGCTGCCAGCAGGGCCTCCTCATGCTCCAAAGCCTGCACAGCGGCCCGCCCGGGGTCCTGCCGCGTGTGGTGGGGCAGCGGCCAGGCATGCTGTAGGTGGCCTGTGAGCAGCGCATCAGGGCATGCAGGCGGCTGCACCCCGTGCTTGCATGCCAGCAAGATTTGGCTACCCCGTTCCTTCATTTAACAAGCCACACCTGACGTGAACAACAGCTGGTAGCTGCTGGCCGCTCGTACCTGCCCACACATGGACAATTGCATTGCCCTGATAGAAGCCCTGATAGAAGCCTCGACAATTGCATTGCCCTGATAGGAGCAAAGTGTAGGTGTAAATGTGTGCAGTGTATGCAGTGTATTCAATTAGACGCAATGTGTAGAAGCTGATTGGAGCAAAGTGTAGGTCTATATAAGAGCAGTATACGCATACAGTGTAAATCAGTGTCTACAGTGCAGCAACTGTGCGGCCACACAAGGATCTGGCCACACAAGGACCTGCACTGTACTGACCTGGTTGAAGCAAAGGGGACGAGCTGTGTGCCCAGCTTTACAGCAGCATGCGGGGCGGGGAGAGCATGTCCAGACAGTGTATGGGGGAGTTGGAGCCCTTCCAGGCCTGTGACGCTGGGTCCACCCGGGCTGCCAGCCAACAGGCACCCACCTAGTGACACGAGCCAGTCTGCACCTGTCAGCAGCAGCCTCGACAGCGCTACCAGGCCACTAGCAGGCCAGCCTCAGCAACAGCCTGCCCAGCACAGCCCACCCTCACCAGGCTTGAAGCGGTTGAAGAAGCTGGTGCAGGGCGCGCCATCACGGAGCGTCAGATCCCTACCACCGCTTGGTGTTAGTGTGCCGGCCGCAGCAGCACCACCACGCTCAAGGCTGAGCCCCTCATCAGTAGCCTCCACCTTGCATGCCCCCTCTGCCATGCGGCTGCCACCTGGCTGCTGGGCTGCATTAGGCTGGCCAGCCTCAGCTTCCACGGCATGGAGGTCCACAGGCAGCCACACTGGGGCGTCCAACACCTCACCTGGCCCAGTCAGCGTCAGTGTGTGCTCATTGCCGCCCTGCAAGCAGGGAAGGCAGCCAACACTTTGCTTCCCCATATGCACTTCTACTGTGTGCCATGCTGAATGTGCAGTTGGTGCAGTTGGTGCAGCTGGTGCAGTGTTGGTGCAGGTGGTGCAGAAGTACGCCACGCTGGCAGGCCTGGCTGAGCAGCCAGGGCTTGTGAGAAGTCTGGTGGAGCAGGCAGTGGAGAGTGAGGTGTGACAGAGATGTGGCAGTGTGGTGAGGTGTGACAGAGATGTGGCAGAGTGGTGAGGTGTGACAGAGATGTGGCAGAGTGGGAGTGTGGTGAGGGGTGTGACAGAGATGCTGTCCCCTGTGGTACTGGTTTACTGCTCCCAACATTGACGCCGACGCGTGGTAGCGGCTCTGGCATTGCCTGGCCTGCCTGCCCTAGAGGTCAGTGGGTGGATGCTTCCCAGCTGCGCACCACACAGTTGAAGGTGTAGGCAAGGCGCAGGGTGGCTGGGCCAAAGAAGGGGTTGTCTAGGAAGCGCCATCGCACTGCACATCACCGCCAAAGGGGTGGAAAGGCTGTTGCTTGGCAGGCGTCTGCTGACAGGCCTGGAAGACCTGCCTGGCAGTAGAGCACCTGAGCCCCTGCAGCCTGCAGCCTGGCATGCCATGGCAGCCCAGCTCTGCTTCTGCTGACATGCCACTGCTGCTGCCCTTGCTGTCATGCACAACTTGTGGTGTGCTTGTGAAGGTCAGCTGCCAGGCAGGTGCTCAGGGCAGAGGTGCAGGGCAGCAGCAGGTGCCTGGCAAAGAGTCCCAGTGCGCTGCCTACAGATAAACTGATCCCTGGTGGCATCCCTGGCAATGCAGGCAGGCAGGGTCAAATGCGCTGACCAGGTGCACATACACACACACCCGTGCACTTGCGCCACGCCTCTTGTGGCGAGGGGACGTGCTGCCAGTCCCACTCCACAGCCACGTCCGCCAGTGCTGCCAGTGCCAGCTCGTCCCTGCTGCTCACTGTCAGGCAGCCAATGTCGGTCGCCTTGAGCGCCCTCAGCCAGAACAACGGCGGGGTTGTGGTCAGCAGCTGGTGAGGCTCATCCGTGCAGCTGTCACCATCATGGCTGCCACCACCACTGCTGCCGCCGCTGCTGGGTGCCAGCGCATCAGTAGTCCCAGTAGTGGGCCAGCAGGGGGTGGCAATGCGGACAGGCGTCCTGGCCAGCAGCTGTGCTCTGCGCTGCGCCAGCGCCCGGCTGCTGGCATCTGCCTGCTGGAGCACCTGCCACTCCCCTTGCCTCAGCTGCACCATCAGCTGCTCCACCTGGGCATGCAGGCCTGACAGGGCATGCACCACGCGCTGCACGCTGGCTGGCGCGGCAGCCAGCCCCCCCGGCGCCAGGTGCCTGCCGGCAGTGCGGCCTGCCACCAGCTGGAAGCCCTCCTCGCTCACCTCCTCCTCCTCCTCCTCAGTGTCGTCATTGGCCTGACCGCTGGCTGGTGTGGTGGAGGTGGGCGACGACCCTGCTGCCTGCACCGCCGCAACAACAAAGTGGGAGCAACGTCAAGGGCAGCGTCAGGGGCAGTGCTGAATAGTTGCGTATATCATGCCCATGTTGCAGAGCAAGGGGGTGTGAGGATCATGGTGTTTGGGTGTCTGCAGCAATGGCATATGCAGCAATGTCAGGCTGCATGCAGTGTAATGCATGCAGTGCGATGTGATTGCAGGGGGGAAAGGGCTGTCATGGCGCACTGGTGACACGGTGGTGCATGAAGCATGGTGACGTAATGGTGCGTTGGGTGCACTGGCAACCCACTTAACTGAACTTCGTCCAGCGGGTGTGAGGGGGCTGACGGGCACCTCTCACCTGAACTGCCTGCAGATACAGCTCCACTGCCCGAGGAATCACGTTCTTTACCAAGGCAGACAACAGCAGCATATCATGCGCCCTGCAGATGAAGCAGAGCAATACCAACAGTGGCTGCAGTGGCAGCAGCAGGAGCAGCAGCAGCGGCACCGGCAGCAGCGGCGGCAGCAACAGTGGCAGCAACAGCAAAGTCAAGATGGAGGACGCCAATATTGCCACGTGTGGCGGCCTGACAGCAACCTGACAGCTATTGGCTCAAGCGGTGTGAGCCATCATCACACTCATTCCAGGCAGGCATGGGCAGCTGAGGGGCTGGCTACCTGCGCGCTGCTGTTTGGTCTTGCAGGCCGTCTGGGCCGCCAGCACCCTGCTCGTTGTCAAGCCCATCGTCATCCCCCTCGGCATCAGCTTCATCACCGCTGTCAGCCGCTGTGGGGTCCCAGGTCGTGTCGGCAGCCCCCTTGCCGACCTGCATGCCGCATGCATGCAAGGCCCTGTCTGCATGCCCCATGGCTAGGCACCTGGGAGCGACATGCTTTGGCGCATGACACTCGCCGCTGTGCAGCCGGCCCAGGGCCACGTCCCACTGAGCTGTGCAGGCTGGCCGCGGCTGGTGGCGGAGCATGCTAGGCAGTGCCCCCAGCCCTGCTGCTTGGCCAGTGCATGGCAGCCCCCTGTGCAGGATTGCTGCGGGTGGTCAGGTGTGGCTGCTGCTCACCTGGCGAGGTGTCAGGGGCGTGAAGAAGCGAAAGAAGCTGGGTACAGAGTGCACAGGAGGCCTGGGGCCATCAGACTGTCAAGCAGCAGGCCAGCCAGCCAGTGTACAGAGCAGCTTTGCGGCTTGCGCTGCCAACCAGTATGGCGGGTGGCACTGTGCCGACATGCACTATGCTGAGGAGATGGTGCGCTGGTGCGCCGTGTCTGCTATTAGGTGGGAACAGCGCATGTGTTTTAACTTCGGCAGGGTATGGCCGAGGGCATGGCAGGAGTGAGGCATGGCGGCAGCATTGAGGAGGAGAGACTGCTGCAGCATGCATGCAAGGACGCACCGTGACTGGACTTCTAGTGCTAGTCACCAGCAGGTTGCAGCCGTGGCGCCAAATGATGTCTGTCGTCTCCTCTGCCGCGCTGACAAGCTGACCCTTGTCATCGCGGATGTAAGACAAACCACGCCGCAAGACCTAGGTGGCCAGGACAAAGTGGCATTTACTTGCCCTTGGCCCTTGGCCACACGCCATGTTGCAGTCATGCTAGGGTGTCACATCAACAATTTACCCATGTGGGCTGCATGGCGCCATGCACCACTCTGTAGCCATGCCCACCGTGTTCTCAAAACAGGGGTTGTCATCGTCAAAGTGGAACTCAACCCATGTGCCGAACGGGCCTTGCACATAGCGGATGTCCGTCAGGTGAAGAAGGGCTCTGGTGTCTTGGGGGTGTAGGTGCGGTCCCACCACAGGCTGCAAGCGGGTAAGAAGGACAAGTTCATACTGCTCATACGTTGCAGTGTGTTCAACACTGCACATCACTTACATCAGCCTTCATAGCATGGTACCAGAAGCCAGGCACACCAGCTGGCGGACCATTCTGGTTGCCACCCTTTGTCAAGGTAACCTCACAACCACGGAGCTCTTCTTCTGTGGGTTCACATGACCCATTGACCAGCTCCGCTCTGCAATGGAACAGACCTTGTTGGACTACACGTGTGTGACAGGGTGACATTGCTAGGTCGTGGCTAGCTATAGCTATGTATTGTAGCTGTCTTAGGTAGGTATTGTAGCTGTCTTGCTGATGTGGAGTGTGAATACTGCCCACCTCCGTAGGAAGAGGGGTGCGCAGCGTTGAAGGTGTGCGTATACTAGCTCGTCTTTCGCTAGTCGTGTTTTAGGTTCGATGCCTTGCAGCTCGGCCTGTCGTAAGAGGCCCCCACAGGTCTCATAGCCCGCCTGGCTACTGCTTGCGTTGCTACTCCGATGCTCCCTTACCTCAATGGCCGACAACGACGACACCGCTCCCTTCTGCGTCTTGCCCATCGCGGCTTGATTCCTACGTGCTGTCACGGCACATGCCACGGAATACCCACGCGCACGTCCGCCCAGTACCTGCAACGGTGCAGGTTACTACAGCATTCCACAGCATTTTGATTGGCCAGGGTACGGGTACATCATTGATTGCTTCGTAATGAAGTTCGGACGCGCGCCAGAAACTGTGGGTGACGAGGCGTAGTACGCTCGTCGTGTCGAAGACATTCTCCAACCGAAAGCCAGACGCAGTTATTCACAAGAGGCGGGCGCAAAGAGACCAGCGTCTTCACCGTCAGGTCCGTAACAGTCCGTCAGAGACAGCGGCAGTGCAGATGTTGTAGAGCTGTGGGGCTAACGCCGCAAGTGGGTTCACAGCTTCGTAACTAAAGAAGGTGCGTGGAGCACAAGGCTGGTGCTCTGTCTGCTAGCCTGCCTGCTGCACTGCCTGCTGTCTACTCTGCTGCCCGCCTGCTAGCCTGCCTGATGCCCAGCTAGCTACACTGCTTGATGTACTACACTGCTTGATGCCCGCTGCACAGTCCAACTCAGCCCACCACACCTCCCTGCGCCGGGTTTGCGCTTGCTGGACTGCATACGGTCACCCCGGCCATTGGTCAGGTTAGACAAGCAAGGGGAAAATTGGGTACCATGCTGTTCTCCACATCCAGACCACCATTTGCTACCGCGATTGCACCGCTCAGGGTCAGCGTGCTAGAAATAGTAAGCGGCGTCGAAGCGCAGGCCCGCAGGCTGAACATGGGTGTTTGGGCCTAAAGTTGTGTCCACGCAACAAGGTCGCTGTAGGCAGCGGCATACATACGTATGAAGCCTAAGGCCGGGGCCCGTCTCTCTCGCTAGCCAGGTCCGTTCAGTCGGTTGTACTGGGTAGCTCGGCTCCCTAGCTCCCGCAAAGCTGTGAATGTTAGTACTGCCCCGCAACCACAAACTCCAGCTCCGAACCATCCTATCTCATAACATGTGCGGTAGACTTTGCTTAAAATGCTGTTTGCGGCTGGCCCGTCCTTCATCATTACATCCAACCTCACATCATTACCTTATATCATCCAACCTACATCATTACAAACTGGCACTTGTGTCTCTGTAAGCTGGCACTTGTGTTCTCTGTAAACTGTCACTTGTGTTGTGTGGCATTCACTGCATGCATGGTATGGGCTAGGGGTCAGGTCCCACAAGGTCAGGTAAAATGGCTCGATAAAATGTACCGTCACTTTTTGTCGCGTATACTGAACTCCAAGAGGTCAAACCGCGACGCCCCGCTGCGGCGTGCAGCTCCGCAGCTTGGCCTGCGAGGGACGGGCTAAAGTCAACTTTGCCCCCTCCGCGGTATCCTGGCACCAGTGACTCCTTGCACCCTAACGGTAGTGCACGTGCATACAATAACGCCGCAGCAACGAGCGAGGTAGAGCGGCCACTAGTCGGTCGGTCGGCGTACCGGGATGGGGTGCCGTCATGCAAATCTGCAGTGCTATTTTTGAGATCGATTTGCTGCTTGTTGCTGCTACGTAACCGTCTGGTTTCTGCGCCATAACTTTGAAGTATGCTCATAGCTCCCATTAGAAGCTACTGCAGTGTATAACATCTGCGCTGCGCAGCTTGGGAAGCTCCTGGAATTACGGTGCGTAGAAGTCTTATTTCTAGGCAGGTTGTGCATCAAACGCCGTGCTGACCTCCTGTAGAGATGCAATCTGTGTGCCCCGAGATTCTCTTACACTTTTGGTAGCGTTATTCTTAGGATTAGCATCCATAGATCACCCAGACATACCTCCCATGCTCATGTCTAAAGTACCCCATCATCTCGCGCTTACCAGGCTGCGAAAGTGTAAGAGATTGTTCTGATTCCTCCAAGCTACCACCAGCGTTCATCAGCGGCGCAAATTATGCAGACTGGCGGCCATTGATAGCGATGGCACCCCGCACTAAGCGTAATAAGAATAGGAAGGATCGGAAAGCATAGGACAGCAAAGGGAAGCATAGGGAAGCATAAGAAAGCATAGGAAGCTGTCGTCGTTCATCAGCCCTCTCAATAATGTCGTCGAAGGAGAGACCAGAAAAAAACAATTCCTTCGGACATGCTGCCTGCAGCTCGTAGTATATGCTTTGATGTGGTGGAGGAGGAGGGCTTAGTCATGTTGCGAGCAAGCTGCGACAGCCCGATGCGAGATGCGAGCCACCCCGTTACCGAACATAACCGCCGGCCCTCGCGCTAGCGTTGTTGTAGACCGTACCTACTAGCCCCCGCTTTAGAAGGAACGCCGCATCCATCTACAGTAACCTTGCCACCTGGACACTTGGCAAGGGATGGTGGGCGTCCAGGCCGTGCAGGCCCTTTGATGCAGTAGGCATATCGGAAAGGCACGCTGATCACGGCTGTGTAAACGCGGCATCAAATGGCTCACGGTACATTTCGCCAAACAGACCTTGTGGGACCTGACTAGGGGTCACCCCCGCCATTGGCCCCGCAAATGTGAGACGGTCTGGGGCGCGAATCTCCGTGAAGCTCGCGACAAAGTTTTGACGCAGTCAGGTGTAACAAGTGTATGCGGTACCCACCGTCAGCAAAACACTAGCTCAGATCGGCGCCCGCCCAAACCTGACCTGTGCTTTCCGCTTCTAAAAGACTCACGCACATCATATGGCGAGGCTGCCAATCTTTCTACGCACGCCGTAAGCCAACGGCACAAGTGCAGTACGCCTGCTTGCATGTCAGTGCATGGCGCATATAATTCGTGTATATGCGCACAAGTCAGCCAGCTGGCACCCCTTACCTCACTGACGTTGCGGCATGACTCTATGCAGATACAAGCTGCACCATGACAGCGCTACATCATCACTTGGCAATATGTTGTCGGGATGGCTGGGGATGGCTCTGGCTTTCAGTGTTACATGTGCCGTGGTGCCTCAACCTTCTTCCTCAACTTCAGCAGGCACATGTCACGCAACTCATTCTTTGATTTACTTGAAACCCCTCTGATGTTCTTGTGCTTGCACCATGCTTTCAATAGGTCCTTGTTCAGTGTATCAAATTGAGGCATATCAGGGGTGTCCAAGAGCATGAGCTTAATACACTCTGCATTCAAAGCAGCTTGCCTAGCAGCTTCCTTGTCTAGCAACATGGGCATTGGCTCAAGAGGCATCGAACCACGGCATTGTGCACCACACGGCTGAGGGGGGTTGCTCATGCGTGCACCACAAGCACATGCCGTCATTGACCACATGAGCTCACCCTCGGTATTAGCAGGAAAATACATGCTGTGTTGTGCACGAGACCCTTGTACTGTACCCTTGAAGCTGTCAGCATCCTCATCTTGCTTGTAGCACTCCTTCACCAACCCATCATCCAACACCAAGCACTCCCTCCTCATCACTTTTGCCCTCTCCCGGTGGGCCTTGCAGGCACCAACTAGGGATGCAGGCTCTGTGTGCTTATGATTAAAAGCAGCTGTTAGCTGTTGAGCCCTGCACATGGCCAAGCCAACATGATCTGCCAGGACCATATCCCTCAACTTGTGCTTCAAGACCCCACCCTCTGAGTCATGCCTGCCCTTGAAGTGGGAGGTGGCACCACAGACAAGTTCAATGCCATGCGACGGTGTTGTTGCAATGCTGGTGTACCCTTGAACTGCCCAGCACAACCATCAGACCACATGAACAACTCTTGCAAGTACATGTGATGGTCGACGGGCTGTTGTAGGGCACCACATTGCCAACACCTGCAAAACAAAAGACACATTACACAGGTTGTAGACCACATCATTGGCACCTGACACATAGCTTCAACCGCAGCCCTTACTACTTACTTGTGGGGAATGAAGGTGGGAGGTGGCTGCTGTGGCTGCTGGGGAGGGGTTGGAGGAGAGGGTCGGGGAGGGGAGGGTGGCAAGGGTGGCTGCAGCGGGGGGGGAGGCGGGGGGGAGGGGCATGGAGACACTTGATCCTGGTGCTGGTCATCCAGCTCGGGGGGCAGGGAGGTGGGAGGGGGCTGCTGCTCCAGGGTCTGGCCATGTAGTGAGTGTGGCGGGGAGGGGGGAGGAGGTGTGGCTGCCGGGGTGGGGAGGGAGGAGGAGGATGTGGAGGGAGGCAGGAGGGGGGGAGGGAGGAGGTGGGGTGAGGTGGGGTGGGGAGGGAGGGAGGAGGGGGGGAGGGAGAAGGGGGGAGGAGGAGGTGGCTGTCGGGGTGGGGAGGGAGGAGGGGGTTGTTGCTTCTGGTGCATTCTGACGCAATCTCTATGCGCCAGGGGGGCAAGCCCTGCACGTTGGCATGCAACTAGCACGCTGCCCTTCAGCACACTAGCGTGGCCAAAGACAATCAGGTAGGGGCCGTGGTATGCGTCCTCCCCGACCTTCTCAACCACCACAAACCCATCCTTGTTCTTGGCTGGCGATGTGAGTTCACACAAAGCACAACGCTTAGCATTGGGCTCATTCCTTGCAGCTGGGTTCTTGAGATGGGGGTGATTTACAGGCATCCTGCACACACAATCAAAAATACAAGGGCGCTTGGGGCACACACCACAAAACATGGTTGGAAAAAAGTAGAAAAAGTTCGAAACTAACTCCAACTCCAAGACCAGCTCGTCTACCTGCTCTGCTGTCACTGGCTCCCCCACTGCACCCTGGCTGTCACCTGGTCCCCATACCATGCTGCAGCCCATGGAGTAGGCCTCCCTCAACACCATGCGGGGCTCGACTGTGGCTGCCAGCAGCACACACATGATGTGCTCATGGTGGGTGTGCCAGTGGCACATCCACCTGCTGCTGTTTGATTGCGCCCACACGCTTCGACGGCTATGATGTGGGCATGGAGGTCAGCCCGCTGCAGAAGGTCATGGAGCTGCTTTTCCAACAGCTGCTGCTGCTGCTGCCAGTCCTGCTGCCGCCGCTGCCAGTCCAGCTGCTGCTGCTGCCAGTCTTGCTGCCGCTGCTGCCAGTCATGGTGCTGCTGCTGCCAGTCAAGCTTCTCCCTTGCATGCTCTTCCAGCACTGCTTGTAGACGTTGTTCAGTGGCGCAATGCGCCTGAAAACAACAATGCAACACCACATGCATCGGTATGGGAAAGGGCACAAGCAAGGGCTGGGCTGGACAGGGCTGGGCTGGCTTGCCTGGGCTTGGAAGCCAGCAATGCGGGTCCGCGGAGCACGGCCAGTGGCTAAAAGCTCGGCCATTCGCGCAGACCCGGCTAGGCTTCGCTTCGAGCGATGGGGCATAGCTTAAAATCCTTCAAGTGCGGCTGCCATCGCCCATAAGGTCGACCGACGGCTTCGACGGGTGGAGAAGGGTCGTCGCTTCTATTCTTATCGTTGTGGCGGCCGGAAGCGCCTACACTTTGACGAAAGCCCCGGGCATGGCCAAACTTTTGGTGTGTTTCATGTTTTACCTGTATAAGTACCAGCTGGCATTTCATTCCGCCTACTGACGATACCGTTTGTGGAGATGTCCTATGTGGTTCCCCCGGGGCTCAGTGCAAAGCATTTTGTACGTTTGGCGTGCAGTTGAAGCTTTTCCAGAGTGTCCCACACCACCACTCGCCATAGACCGTGCTGATGCATGTTGAGGTCAAGTCAGCGCCAGGGTGCGAGCTGTGTAATACAGCTAGCTGCTGAAGAAGTTTCGGGTCCAAAGCCTCACGACGTACCCCCTCAACCCGGCCATGAGACAAGCCTTTAGCAAGCAGCATGTGGCACACACTGTAGACACCCAGGAGGCACCTGGACATCGCCGAGGACATCGCCGCAACAGCACGCGTACTTAAGGGCGCAAATAAGAGCGATGGAGCGCTCATGGCGTTGTGTGCTGGTCGGGGCCCCCGAACATTGGACGGGGTCGCGGACCAGCCGATCACCATAGGCCTGTTCCTCTTAGCCGATGCTAACGTGCGCGGCGCTGCGTCAAGGCGTGCCAATCTTACATCGTGAGGCGGTGTATAGAGTTAGTTAGGTCCGTCCGAAAAATGGGCATTTTTTGGCTTGCTTGTCTAACCTGACCATTGGCCATGCCAATCCGTGACAGGCCTGCCGCTCGCACCACGCGCTAGTGAAGGGTAGCTGAGGCTATCGCGGTAAGTCACGCGCGCTAAAACTCAGGAGTCCCCAACATGGGGTTGGTAATCTTCATGCAAGTACTCGCTACGAAGTGCACCGATTTCGGTAGCGTTTGTTGCATTGGCACCTGCGAATTACTCCGCATCTACTGGCAAGCGGCGCGTTAATCCTTGCATCAGAGCCCGTGCCGGCGCAAGCGAGCGCGGACACACCTCAGCTGCTCACTATCGATTGTTCTAGTGGTGAGTAGTGGCACCAATGAGCGAACTCCGCCTGGCATCCAGCCGGAAGTACAATCACAGCACAGCCCGCCAGGCTCGCTCCGCGAGCCTTTTGTTGGTGCAGGCGGTGTTGGAGGGCCATCGCTGGGGCATGTGATGTAGCGACATTGCTGCAAATGCGGGAAATGTGCGTCTCTCTCTCGCTAGTCACACAGGAAAAGGGACCCTCATTAACAAAATGGCATGTTGTGAGCTGACCACTGTGACTTTCCAGACTTTCGCTACACAACTCTGTTCCTTACTCAACGCCACAACTGCTGGAGAAGAGGAAGGCAATGGCAATCAGTTGCTCAGGCCTGCTCGAAATGACATTGGCGTGACCCGACTTTGCCTTGCAGGAATGACTAGCCCATCCGACCCTGCCCATTTTGCAGCCCCCCCGCCTCGCCAGCCCAGCATCGCCTTCCTACCTCAGCAGGCGGTCACCCCCTCCCAACCCCAGCCCGGCCCTCCAACCCCCCCTCCCACCCCCTCCCACCCCCTCCCAGCCCAAGCTGACGGGTCCTGCCACCCCGGCTCACCCCCTCGCAACCAGCAGTCGCCGCTCCTGCATGGGGACCCCTGGCAGCAGCAGGCAGCTGGTGCAGATGTGTTGCCGCCCCTGACCTGCTCCCCCCTCCTGCTGCCACCCCCATGGCAGCAGCAGGCAGCAGGTGCGGGTGGCAGCCCCGGAGGGCTGCTCCCCCCTCCACTTGTTGCTGCACCTGAGGAGCAGCAGGGGACCACAGCGGAGATGAACACGAGCTGGACACGCAAGCGCGGGGCGGGCGAGAGGGACCGGACCCAACCTGCCCAGCAAGGTAACATAGCAGTGGCCTACACACCTTGCAGAGTCGCCAGTCGGCATCAGTTGCATCTGCTTGACATGCCGTGATGCACCGTTTCTACCGCGGCGACGGTCCCTGACTGTTTGCAGGGGCTACTGGGCCACGTCGGTCGCGGCGGTCGGTCGCGGCGAGGGGCGCATGAGGAAAACACGCATGCACTTGAATGCTGACATTTGAGCCGCCAGTGCGCTCAGCACAATGCACGGAAACTAATGGTACACATGCTTCACCCCGTAGCCTGACATGAGTGCTCTATCCGGGGATGTGCGAAGCATAAATAGAGACCCGCGTGGCTGAGACGCGGCGTCGTTTTGGTTACCAGGGGTAGGTTTCCTGTTAGTTGGGGCACACCTGACCAGAACTCCCGTTTTCCACTGAAGCCTCCCAGATCACTCCGCCCGCCATCCTCGCGGACTGTGAACATGCTCGCTCGCTGCAGCCTGGGGCTCAACAGGGTGCGACCGTACGTGGGTGGCAGGTCGAAGCGCAAGATTCCCTGGGTTGGGTCGGGACCCCTCATGGCTCACAACATCGCGCAGCGCGAGTGCATTGTGGAGGTACTTGGCAGTGACGTGGTGGCCTCCGAACGCTCTGAGGGCAAGTACAGCCGGCGATCCGAATTTCTCCCAGCTCGAGTAACCCGACAAGGTTTCCTTGATGTAGGCGCGCACCTAATGCTATTTCTGCGGGGACAAGGCTACTGGGACAAGGCTTCAGTGCAAAACGCGAGTTTTAGCGCGCGTGAGTTACCGCGATAGCCTTCGCTACCCTCCACTAGGGCGTGGTGCGAGCGGCAGGCCTGTCACGGATTGGCATGGCCAATGGCCGGGGTGACCATACCAGCAATATTGTGTTGCTCAAAACCTCAGCCACTGCCACAACATCAGCATGCTGCCATGGAGTAACTGTGGTAATGTGACGGCTTGCTCACGCCCAGCTTCCCGATTGTTTGGACAAGTGCGCCCTTCCCTGATGAGGAGTAGTGGAGTGCTCATGGCAGAGGTGACATGGCAGTGGGGTTTGCAGTGCCAGGGCTGGGTGAGGGCAGCCAGAGGGGCAGGCCCGGCCAGGTAGGGTCATCCTGCTCAATCCTACAGCTATCTATAGGCAGCGCCAGGCTCAGGGTGTCAGCGTCACCTGGCTGGTTGCATCAATGCCGTGTATGTAATGTGCGCACCTCTGGAAGAGATTGCCGCTTCGCGTCGTCTGGGCTGTCTCGTGAATTGTTGGAAGAGCACGGGCAGACGCGGACACCAGTTCAGGGTAGTTACATTGATCTGCCACAACTGCTAACGCGCAACCTTGCGTCAACCTTGCGCAACCTTGCGCCTACCTGTTGGAAGAGCACGGGCAGACGCGGACACCAGTTCAGGGTGCCTACGACTGCCGGGTGTCTGCCCTAAATACGGCAGTCACACTCGCACTCATCGCGGCCGGGCCGCTGGCAGGCACACCCTACAATCCCGGTGCTTGATCTCAACTACACCGGGAGGGTATGCAACTAACACTCCCACTCAGAGGTCTGGCTAGGTGAGAGCAACAATTTTGCGCTTCCACTCCTACAATTTAGTCCCTGCGTTTGTCCCTGCGTTCTACCGACCTTGTCCGATCGGGCTGAAAATTTGATAGATGGCAGTTTTCAGAAAATAAAACATATTTTTCAAGAAAAGCATTTGAAAAAATCCAAAAGCTGCTGCGCTGTGGCCCGCAACCTATCCCTGCACTTATCCCTGCACCTACGCCCCAGGGCCGCAGCGCAGCCGCCTTTGATTTTTTCAAAATATTTTTTCTGAAAAATATGTTTTATTTTCTGCAAACTACCATCTATCAAAATTTCAGCCCGATCGGACAAGGTCGGTAGAACGCAGGGACAAACGCAGGGACTAAATTGTAGTTGGATCCAACAACTGTTTAAGCAAGCTACTGGCGGTTAGCAGGCATGCAAGCCTGAGCCAAGCAAACAACTGCGGGCAACTTCTCAGATCATGGCAATAGCACACCCACACAGGCAAATTAGCGCGAATATTCGACATCCTAGGGGGGTAGTTTTTTGATGGGGTTCGCCTCGGATTGTCTTTGCGAGTCCAACCACACTTGGCGCGTGTTGAATTTCTGAGTGTGTGAGCAGTTGGAGTGGAGGTACCTACAGTACTGTAGATGTCTACAGTACTGTAGAGGTCTACAGTACTGTAGAGGTCTACAGTACTGTAGAGGTCCACAGTACTGTAGAGGTCCACAGTACTGTAGGTAAACCTTAAGCTGTTTTTAGAGGTCATATATTTCAATCGTTCCTTTGCTTTTCATGGTGACTCTGCTTGTCTTGGCGACTAGTACAAGCACATGGGATTTGGCGGCTGACAGTTGTGGTCATGAGATGTGTTTATGAGATGTATGAATGAATCATGTCGTGTGCTGGCGCGCAAAGTAATAGACGAAGGAGCTTGTAAGAGCCATTCATACTTACACCATGATTGACCGACATTGCAAGGTCATTCAACATGTCTGTGACTCATGCATGCCCCTGTTGCCTACTTGTCCATGGATTTGTTGCTGAATGGAACAAAGTACATGTCTCCCCCACCCTCCTTGTGCGGGAAGAAGGGCACCAGCAGGTGTGTGAGCTTAGCCCCATCTACCGCAAACCAGTTGTGAGGGCCAACTGCTGAGTAAAGAGTGGATGGGTGCCGGCCAACAAGTGGACCTCTACAGTACTGTGGACCTCTACAGTACTGTGGACCTTTACAGTACTGTGGACCTCTACAGTACTGTGGACCTCTACAGTACTGTAGACCTCTACAGTACTGTGGACCTCTACAGTACTGTGGACCTCTACAGTACTGTGGACCTCTACAGTACTGTGGACCTTTCCAGTACTGTGGACCTCTACAGTACTGTGGACCTCTACAGTACTGTAGACCTTTACAGTACTGTGGACCTCTACAGTACTGTGGACCTCTACAGTACTGTGGACCTCTACAGTACTGTGGACCTCTACAGTACTGTGGACCTCTACAGTACTGTGGACATCTACAGTACTGTGGACCTCTACAGTACTGTGGACCTCTACAGTACTGTGGACATCTACAGTACTGTGGACCTCTACAGTACTGTGGACCTCTACAGTACTGTGGACCTCTACAGTACTGTGGACCTTTCCAGTACTGTGGACCTCTACAGTACTGTGGACCTCTACAGTACTGTAGACCTTTACAGTACTGTGGACCTCTACAGTACTGTGGACATCTACAGTACTGTGGACCTCTACAGTACTGTGGACCTCTACAGTACTGTGGACATCTACAGTACTGTGGACCTCTACAGTACTGTGGACCTCTACAGTACTGTGGACCTCTACAGTACTGTGGACCTTTCCAGTACTGTGGACCTCTACAGTACTGTGGACCTCTACAGTACTGTAGACCTTTACAGTACTGTGGACCTCTACAGTACTGTGGACCTCTACAGTACTGTGGACCCCTACAGTACTGTGGACCCCTACAGTACTGTGGACCTCTACAGTACTGTGGACCTCTACAGTACTGTGGACCTCTACAGTACTGTAGGCAGCAGCAGCATGGGTGGCAGCAGCAGCAGGGGGGGGGGGCAGCAGCAGCAGGGGGGCAGCAGCAGCAGCAGTAGGGGGGCAGCAGCAGCAGCAGTAGGGGGGCAGCAGCAGCAGCAGCAGGGGGGCAGCAGCAGCAGCAGGGGGGCAGCAGCAGCAGCAGGGGGGCAGCAGCAGCAGCAGCAGTAGGGGGACAGCAGCAGCAGCAGCAGCAGGGGGGCAGCAGCAGCAGCAGCAGGGGGGCAGCAGCAGCAGCAGTAGGGGGGCAGCAGCAGGGGGGCAGCAGCAGCAGCAGTAGGGGGGCAGCAGCAGGGGGGCAGCAGCAGCAGCAGTAGGGGGGCAGCAGCAGCAGCAGGGGGGCAGCAGCAGTAGCAGTAGGGGGGCAGCAGCAACAGCAGGGGCGCAGCAGCAGCAGCAGTAGTGGGGCAGCAGCAGCAGCAGGGGCGCAGCAGCAGCAGCAGCAGTGGCAGCAGCAGTAGATATAGTAGGGGCACTGTAGCACCTACCTACCTTTTGGCTGCTGGATGACTGCTGCTAGAAAGGGGGGGGGAGTGGAAGAGTGAAGGCGGGGAGGGGGGGTAGATGTGGAAGGCGGGAGGTGGGAGGTAGGGAGGCGGGAGACGGGGAGGCGGTAGGCAGGGAGGCGGGAGGTGGGGAGGTGGGAGGCTTAGCCGGGTTGGGCTGGGCGGGGGTGGGTTGGGTTGGGGGCATGGGTTTGGGTGGGTGGGGGCATGGGTGGGGGCGGGGGAGGGAGCGGGGGCGGGGGCGGGGGCGGGGGCGGGGGAGGATGAATTGGGAGGGGGTGGTTGTGTAGGGGAAAGGGAAGTGGAAGGGAGGTGCCCACTAGACCTGCAACCAAGGGGCGTACACGTGCGGTAGTGTGACCAGGCTGGGCACTGTGTTAGCTATCACCGTGGCCTTACCTTTGTGGTCCTCCTGGCCTCCTACCTGCTCGCACCAGGCAACATATCCCATGCGCCAGTGGGGTGGGACTGCAGTGGGGAGTGTAGGGTGTAGGGAAGGGAAGGTGGGATGTGGCAGGGGTTGCGATGCCACGTCAATCGAAGGGTGGGAGAGGGGAAGAGGAGGCTTGACAAGTATGGGAGGGGAGAGGGAGGGAGAGGGGGAAGGGAGGGGTGGGACGAGGGTGGGTGGGGTGGGCTTTCTCCTGGCTGCTGGGATGTCAGGGGAGAGGTGACGGGGAGGGGGGAAGTGGGGGGTGGGTAGAGGTGGAAGTGGAGGGACGACAAGCTGGGCGTTGGTGGTGGGCGTGGGAAAGGGGAGGAAAAGGGGATGGGGAAGGGTGTGACGATCAATCCTGCAGCGGGACAAGGGGCATGCTAGCGGTTAAGGTGGGTACAGGTTGCCACATACCTGCACTCACCTTTTGCTGGGGTGTGGTGTATATGTGTGTGGGAGGAAGGGGAGGAAGGGGAGGGAAGGGAAGGGGAGGTCCATGGGGAGGGCGAGAGAAGTGGTGGGGGCATTGATAGTCTCAGGTGTAGGCGCACAAGACCTGCGGCAACGGTGTGACGATTTGTCAACGGAAGCAAACATTGGACATGGGTACTGGATGCACTCACCAATAGAGTAGGGAGATGTAGAGCTGGCAGATGGAGGGGCAGGTGTAGCAGCCCTCCATTACAACCCACCTTCCTTTGTCCTCACCTCAGTGGGAAGTGCAGGGTGGGAGAGTAGGGTTGGGCTGGGCTGGGCTGGGCTGGGCTGGGCTGGGCTGGGCTGGGCTGGGCTGCAACACAAGGGAGGCAACAGTGGGAACGTTGTGGGAGGTGATGAAATGGTGGTGGTGGTGGTGGTGGTGGTGGTGGTGGTGGTGGTGGTGGTGGTGGTGGTGGTGGTGAGGGGGATATGGAGGGGGTGGTAATTAGGGGGGTACTAGGCGTGATTGTAAGACCTGCAGCAACCAGGTGCGGTTAGGCTGGATACTAAGGGCTATGCTGCGCAATGTTAGCTCCTTCTAAGCTCTTACCTTGGTCCTAAGCTCTTACCATAGTCCGTCTGGCCTCTTCGCTGCTCACAACACGTTGCACCTGCCTTGCGTTGGTGCATCAATGCTTGCGATTCATTGCGGAGAATCGTTGCGAGGAAATTGGCCGCGAGGCTAGCTGCGATGCTGGCTGCGATGCTGGCTGCGATGCTGGCTGCGAAACTGGCTGCGAGGCTGGCTGCGAGGAAAATGGCTGCGAGGTGGGCTGCGAGGTGAGATCCTCGCACCGAGCTGCCTCGCAGGTATGCTTCTGCGCTGCTGGACCAGCTGTGTGGCCGCGAGGTTGTGTGGCCGCGAGTATGTGGCTGCGAGTATGGGCTAGATGTGGCTGCGAGTATGGGTAACCTCGTGCGATGCCATCTGTGGACCAGCTGTGTGGCCGCGAGGTTGATTGCCGAGTATGTGGCTGCGAGTATGGGCTAGATGTGGCTGCGAGTATGGGTAACCTCGTGCAATGCCATCGCTACAATATCGGCTACACGATGATGCGACTAAGGCACGGGTGTTGCACGGATGCCTTGAATGCAAGTGAGGTGGTCATTCCGTGCAAGGCAAGCCGCGAAATCTTCGAAGTGCTTGAAGGCATTGTGCTATGCCGTAGTGCATTCCGTAGTGTGTTTCTTAAATGTTACAAGGTGCGAGGGTCCCCCGACAGTACTGTAGACATCTACAGTACTGTAAGTGGTCTCTCGAGGTACCTCGAGGTAACTACAGTACTGTAGATGTCTACAGTACTGTAGATGTCTACAGTACTGTAGATGTCTACAGTACTGTAGATGTCTACAGTACTGTAAGTGGTCTCTCGAGGTACCTCGAGGTACCTACAGTACTGTAGATGTCTACAGTACTGTAGATGTCTACAGTACTGTAGATGTCTACAGTACTGTAGATGTCTACAGTACTGTAGATGTCTACAGTACTGTAAGTGGTCTCTCGAGGTACCTCGAGGTACCTACAGTACTGTAGATGTCTACAGTACTGTAGATGTCTACAGTACTGTAGATGTCTACAGTACTGTAGATGTCTACAGTACTGTAGATGTCTACAGTACTGTGTATGTCTACAGTACTGTAAGTGGTCTCTCGAGGTACCTCGAGGTACCTACAGTACTGTAGATGTCTACAGTACTGTAGATGTCTACAGTACTGTAGATGTCTACAGTACTGTAGATGTCTACAGTACTGTAGATGTCTACAGTACTGTGGATGTCTACAGTACTGTAAGTGGTCTCTCGAGGTACCTCGAGGTACCTACAGTACTGTAGATGTCTACAGTACTGTAGATGTCTACAGTACTGTAGATGTCTACAGTACTGTAGATGTCTACAGTACTGTAGATGTCTACAGTACTGTAAGTGGTCTCTCGAGGTACCTCGAGGTACCTACAGTACTGTAGATGTCTACAGTACTGTAGATGTCTACAGTACTGTAGATGTCTACAGTACTGTAGATGTCTACAGTACTGTAGATGTCTACAGTACTGTGGATGTCTACAGTACTGTAAGTGGTCTCTCGAGGTACCTCGAGGTACCTACAGTACTGTAGATGTCTACAGTACTGTAGATGTCTACAGTACTGTAGATGTCTACAGTACTGTAGATGTCTACAGTACTGTAGATGTCTACAGTACTGTGGATGTCTACAGTACTGTAAGTGGTCTCTCGAGGTACCTCGAGGTACCTACAGTACTGTAGATGTCTACAGTACTGTAGATGTCTACAGTACTGTAGATGTCTACAGTACTGTAGATGTCTACAGTACTGTAGACATCTACAGTACTGTGGATGTCAACAGTACTGTAAGTGGTCTCTCGAGGTACCTCGAGGTACCTACAGTACTGTAGATGTCTACAGTACTGTAGATGTCTACAGTACTGTAGATGTCTACAGTACTGTAAGTGGTCTCGCGAGGTACCTCGAGGTATCTACAGTACTGTAGATGTCTACAGTACTGTAGATGTCTACAGTACTGTAGATGTCTACAGTACTGTAGCATGGCCGTATCTCACCAACCGCGCAAAATCACGAATTTTAGTTTCAACCCCCGATCTTACAATGCCTTCTTTAGACTATGTACCAAGTCCGAGGCTCTGTTCGTGTACTCGCGAGGTACCCCGACAGTACTGTAGACCTCTACAGTACTGTAGCATGGCCGTATCTCACCAACCGCGCAAAATCACGA
The DNA here is from genome assembly GCA_030144725.1 of Haematococcus lacustris. Taxonomy (NCBI): domain Eukaryota; kingdom Viridiplantae; phylum Chlorophyta; class Chlorophyceae; order Chlamydomonadales; family Haematococcaceae; genus Haematococcus; species Haematococcus lacustris. Next base: position 5,019,870 of record JASKMD010000024.1, on the reverse strand, counting down.
ATTTTAGTTTCAACCCCCAATCTTACAATGCCTTCATTAGACTATGTACCAAGTCCGAGGCTCTGAATCTCAAAAATGCTGTTACTAATTTGCCTGAGTGCCATGCTAAGATCAAAAGGCTGTTAACAGGCAGGCAGGCCTGTGCCTAGAGTCCTTCTATGCTCAAGTCCTGATTAGCATTCCAGGCTGGATACCACAGGCTGTTTCAGATCAGATAAGACCTGTGCCTGTTCAGCTGAACACTCCACATCCTTGCTTGCCCATGTTAAACTGGACTGCTGCCAAGGGCTTAGTGAGAATATCTGCCAGCATGCTGGAGGTGTGGCAGTAGTGGAAAGCTACCTCACCCCTGCTGATGCGCTCTCTGACAAAGTGGTGGTGCACATCTATGTGCTTAGCCCTGGAGGTGGCCATGGGGTTGTGCAAGAGCTGAATGGCTGCCTGATTGTCACAGCCCAGGTGCACACAGCTGGCATCCAGCTGCAGATCCCTCATGAGCTTGCGCAGCCACAGAGCCTCCTTGGCTGCGCTGGAAGCTGCCATATACTCTGCTTCTGCTGTTGACATAGCCACAGTTGGCTGCAGGCGGCTGGACCAGCTAATGGCACCCCCATTCAGAGTGAAGATATACCCAGTGGTGCTTCTGGCTGTGTCCTTGTCCCCTGCATAGTCTGCATCAGAGAAGCCCTGCAGCCCTGACACACCACCAAACAGGAGTCCTTGATCTGCTGTGCCCTTCAAGTAACATAGCACACTGCAGGCGGCTGCCCAGTGCTGCTTAGTGGGTGCAGACATGTGCCTGGCCAAGGCTCCCACAGCAAATGCAATGTCTGGCCGTGTGCAGCAGGTCAGGTAAAGCAGACTGCCCACCAGGGCACTGTAATGATGCAGAGTTGTGTCCAATGCATCCCCTTCCCTGACTAGCTTAACAGCAGGAGCCATGGGCAGAGGCTTGCTGTGAGCTGCTGACTTGCTGTTGGCTGTAACCAGCTCCTGGATGAATTTGTGCTGGTCAAGCTTGATGGTGCCTTCAGCCCTGTCTCTGGTTAGCTGCATCCCTAGGAACCACCGTGCCTCACCCAAGTCCTTCAGTTTGAATGCTGAGGACAGCTGCTTCTTCACGTGGGCCAAGCCTGCGGTGTCCCCCTGCTGGGTGCACAGAAGGCAGTCGTCCACATACACTAGCAGGTACACCATGCCAGTGCTCAGCTGCAGGGTAAACAGGGCAGGGTCTGCCTCAGAGGCCTTGAAGCCCATGCTCAGCAGCTCCTCACACAGCCTAGCATGCCACGCCCTAGGGGCCTGCCTCAGTCCATACAGGGCCTTCTGCAGGCGGCACACAGTGTTAGTGCTGCCCTCCTCAAAACCCTCTGGCTGCTGCACATAGATGACCTCCCCTGGCTCTAGCTTGCCGTTCAGGAAAGCTGTCTCAAAGTCTAGCTGGTGAATCTCCATGTCCTCAGCTGCTGCCTTGGCTAGGAGGGTGCGCAATGTGGTGTGCTTGCTGACCGGTGCATAGACATCCCCTACATCCACACCTGATTGTTGATAGAACCCCTTTGCCACTAGCCTGGCCTTCAGCTTCTCAATGTTCCCTGCAGCATCACGCTTCACTTTGAGTACCCATTTGGTAGGCAGCACACGTGCATTGGCAGGACGCTCTTCAAGGCACCATGTTTGGTTGGCATGCAGGGAGGCCAGCTCAGCATTCATGGCTTCAATCCACAGGTCTGCCATGGGACCTGCACTCGCGCCGATTAAGGCCGGAAGTCGCCTACGTCATTTCTTCCCGGGAGGCGTACTGCAGATAGCCCCAGGAAAGGCCGACTCATCGCCGTTGTAATCGTTGAAAAACTCAAAGTTGCTGCGATGTTATAACTATTTGAAAAATCGCCCGAACCTGTACAGGGTCCTACTGACCCTGTACAGGGTCCTAGGCCACAGGGTTCTGCCGCACGGCTACAGGGTCCTGCTGCACACGTCTACAGGGTTCTGCCGCACGCCTACAGGGTTCTGTTACCCGCGTCTACAGGGTTCCGCCGCACGGCTACAGGGTCCTGGGCCACACGCCTACAGGGTTCTGCCGCACGGCTACAGGGTCCTGCGACTCACGTCTACAGGGTTCTGCCGCACGGCCACAGGGTTCTGCGCCACACGTCTACAGGGTTCTGCCGCACGCCTACAGGGTCCTGCGACCCATTTCTACAGGGTTCTGCCGCACGGCTACAGGGTCCTGCGACGTTTGTCTACAGGGTTCTGCCGCACGGCTACAGGGTTCTGCGCCACACGTCTACAGGGTTCTGCCGCACGCCTACAGGGTCCTGCGACACTCGTCTACAGGGTTCTGCCGCACGCCTACAGGGTTCTGCGACACATGTCTACAGGGTTTTGCCGCACGTTTACAGGGTCCTGCGCCACAGGACTACAGGGTTCTGCCGCACGGCTACAGGGTCCTGCTGCACATGTCTACAGGGTTCTGCCGCACGCCTACAGGGTCCTGCGACATGAGTCTACAGGGTTCTGCCGCACGCCTACAGGGTTCTGCGACCCCACGTCTACAGGGTTCTGCCGCACGCCTACAGGGTTCTGCGACACACGACTACAGGGTTCTGCCGCACAGCTACAGGGTCCTGTGACATTTGTCTACAGGGTTCTGCCGCACGCCTACAGGGTTCTGCGACACACGTCTACAGGGTTCTGCCGCACGCCTACAGGGTCCTGCTGCATACGTCTACAGGGTTCTGCCGCACGCCTACGGGGTCCTGCCACACTCGTCTACAGGGTTCTGCCGCACGGCTACAGGGTCCTGCGACACACGTCTACAGGGTTCTGCCGCACGCCTACAGGGTCCTGCTGCACTCGTCTACAGGGTTCTGCCGCGCGCCTACAGGGTTTTGCGACACACGTCTACAGGGTTCTACCGCACGCCTACAGGGTCCTGTGACACACTTCTACAGGGTTCTGCCGCACGCCTACAGGGTCCTACAGGTCACACCGCTAGGTAGCTAAGGCATTCTATCACTAGTTGCTGATGGTGTGACAGTGGCCGAGCAGCAACATGACAGTGACGCAGCCCCGGCAACCACAGAACAGGAACAGCATTACGAGCATCTATTCTGTCATCCGTTCTTACTAGGTGCAGCACCGTGATTGATGTATGACTAGCTGCGGCTGAGGCTGTGCGCTGGCACAAAGAACATACGGCCGTAGCCCTCCCCGTCCTCAAAGCTGGTCACAAAGACTGTGAAGATCTTGGTGGCATCAAACATATACCAATGCTGATCTCCATAGCCCTGGTGCATGCTGCCCATGGCTGACTGCTGCGGGCGGTCCTCAACAGGTGGAAGGGGGTCAGCCTGCCGCTGTGATGCACCGGCTGCAAGCCTCTGGGACTTCCTGGTGCCACCTGTGCTGGCTGCCTCCGCTGCTGCCTGCTCCACCCCACGCTTTGCTGACCTGTGCTGCTGTGGCCCACCTATCCCGCTGGGCCCAGCAGCCCCTTCTGCATCTCCGTCTCCTGGTGGCTCTCCCCCCAGACCTCCTGCCTCAGCCGCTGCTCCTGCTCCTGCTGCCTGCTGTGGCCTGGGAACTGCCTGACCAGTTGCTGCCAAGCATGAGGGGTGGGATGTAGGGCGGGTCAAGTAGATGCGGCTGACTGCTAGGCGTAGGAACACCCCAGGCAGCTTGGGGTGCTCCAAACGAACCCAGAACTGCACATGGCCAGCCCAAATGGCCCACTTGTCGTCATCGAGCCTGAACGGGATGCTGACCCAGGTGTTGTTGCGGGTTGAGGTGCGTTTGTACACACTGCTGAACACAATGGTGTTATTGCAGTCTGCTCGCTGGTAGTACCGCACTGGATACGGGGGTGCAGCGACCCGTGGAGCCTCCTTGGCCTCCTCCACTGCCTCCCTTGCATTTAGGGCCTCACCGAACACCTGCTTGACGTGCCATGGGCGCCATGGGGTGGCCTCGTCGCTTTTCTGCAGATCCTGGACTGCCTTCATGCAGCCCCTCATCATGGCTCCCGGGCTGTTCTGCAGTGGGCACTCTGCACTGCCCGCTCCCAGCAGCAGGGCCTGCTGCCCGTCCTGTGTCAGCTCGTCCTTCAGGCGGGCCTTGTAGTCCTGCTGTGCCTCAGGCTCAGCCCGGTCTAGCAGCCTCTTGCTGGCGTTATGCCCGGCCACCCGCATGGCAATGTGGGCATCCAGCTGGGCTCCAGGAATGCCGCTGGTGGTGATGGACTTCAAGTCATGCAGGTCACGCTCGATCCAGAGCTCGCCAAACAGGTATGTCCTGCCCACATTGCTCTCTTGCATGAACAGCCTGTGCACACCACAGCCATGATGACATGCTCAGCATGGTGTGCCTGCTGATGCATGCATTGTTGATTGGTAAGGTTGGCCTGCATGCTACTGATAAACCTCTCACCTGCAGGCCGTTGTGTGGAGGTTAGGGCAGACTTGGTCAGTAGGCACAGACAGCTTGCCCTCGTTGTCTCCATGCGCAGCTGGAAGCAGAGGATCACGGCGGCAGCGCTCCAACCTGGCTGCATAGGTCTTCAGATGTGCATAGCCTGCCGCCATCCCCTCATGTGTGGCGCTGTTCTCCGAGCCTGAATTGGGCAGACTAATATACTAAGTTAGGTATGAGTTAGTCATCATGCAGTGGGACCGTGCCTGTAAATGCTGGTATGCAAATTACCTGGTGTCAAGTAGTGCAGCATAGCGCCCTCCAAGGCTGTCCACAACCCACGGTAGGGCTCTGGCAAAAGGTTGCCCCGCAACACGATGGGTGAGAAGTGCACATACCAGTGCTTGTAGTCCTCCATGCGCCATCCACTGCATGATGACATGAGCATTGCAGCACCAGTGCAATCTAAGCGTGTCATGACATGCACCTTGCATTGTCATCATCCTTGTTATTCTGTTGTGATTTGATCATGACATACTGCACAACATGCTTATGGCTTACGTGCGGTTGGCAAGGTCTCCCAGGTCCCGTCCCAAGTCAGATGGGGATTGAATGGCTGCTCCACGCTTCACTACCTCACGCCGCACGTCAATGTGAAGGCCATCTGCACTCATGAACCACTCCAGCTGGTGCTTCAGCAAGCCATACATGAAGCTGTGGTACACAGGCACCAGGTGGGCCAACCGGGCGTCCAGGTGTTGTAGCAGCAGGGGCAGGAGGGGCTGGGCGTGGCAGCCCACCACCCTAGGTTCGCCTTGAGACCACCCATGGATGAAGGGGGCACCTCGGTCCATGATCTGCTCGTGGGTGAACTTCATGCGCACGTCATAGATGAGCACATACTCCTGCAGTCCGCCACCGCAAGCAAGGATGGTGTGTGCCAAGGGATCCTTGTCTGTTTTCAATAGCACATGCTGTCCAGTTTGTCAAGTGTTCCATACCTCCCGGTTGGAGCCTGGTAGGGTCTGCAGCGTTGGCAAGTCGTAGCCGAGGGGCGCCTTCTCTGTGGGGGGGTTGGGGGGCTTGCTGATGTTGCAGTTGTAGCACATCTTGAGGGCGCTGTGGCCCATGGCCCTGGTCAAAGTGGCTCTACATGCACACAATCACGCAATTCATTCCTCAATGGTTGTAATATGTTTGTGGGTGGTACATGGCAGGGTACAAGTTGTATAGGGATAGACTGGATTGGGAGGTGGTGGAATCATTTGTAGGTGCAAGCTGTTCGCCTTTGTCTCACTCACGTGGCTGGGGTATCAGCGATTGATACCACTGGGACTCCAATGATGCGGACAGGCTCAACACGGGGTGGAGCCACACCATCAACACCTGGGCCTGGGTGTGGCTCCACTATCACACCCAGGTCACCCGGGCCCTCGATGTGCTTGCTGACTTCCTGGCAGATGGCCTTCATGTAGCCTGTCAGGTGCGACTGGTGCTTTCCTCCGTTGATGACGGCCAGCACTGAGCTGCACGCCCGCTTGCCGCACACCTCAGCCGGCACATCCAGCAGCCTCAACAGAATCACACCCACTGACCAGGTGCCGTTCTTGCCCAGGGTCATCCAGTCAACCCCAATCATGAAGTGGGCTGTGTTGGGGGAGGTGGCCACAACCTCTGGTAGCTTGGGCTGCATCTCTCGCCATGCAGGGCCTGCCAAACAACAACATCATGGTATGGTGCATGTCACTGTACTAATCACCTGGCTATGCCGTCAATTCTATGCCATGGTCAACCCATGCCTACTCACTTGCCCGGAAAGAGCCAGCAGGTGGGTCCACGCCCCGAGCTCGCCTGAACCAGGTCATCACGTCCTTGCGCTCCATGATGTTCTTCACCACTGTGTCCCAGCCGAACAGAGACATGCTCCACCGAGGCTTCAAGGTGATCTCCTGTGGGCTCCCTGTAACCAAGCAAGGGGCAGCATACAACACATGTCTCACCTCTACAAGTGTCATTGAGAATTGACCATGCCCATGTAGACTGGTTTCACCTTTCTTCTTGTCCACATGGAAGCGAGGCGTCTCACAGTAGTAGCACTTGTCATCCTGGTGGGCGAGCCACTCAGACCTATGCATGCATGCACATGAAGGCAACCTTGACCCCAACAAACACCATGTGTAATGCGCCATGCATGCATAGCCTAATCCACACCCTTTCCCCTGACCTCACCGTCGTATCTTCGGGTAGGTGAAGCCTGGGCAGTACTTGTTGTTGGCCTTGTTGTCCTTGCCCGCGTTGCACACATGCACCTCGTACTCATTTGCGTGCTGGACGCCCTGCAAACTCATCAGCTGGTAGAAGCTGGTGATGAGGTTGAGATCAGGCTGGTTTGCAAGTAGCCTACGGATCAGCTTCAACACCCCCTTCATCTGCTCCTTGGTCAGCCTCATGTCCAACAGCCTGCTCAGCTCGTCCATCATGTCCTTGCCTGTCAAGGGGCAGTTCCTGTAATGGCATGCACAATGACAAGCAACTACTATATTGAACAGCTCCCTACTTGTGATACTAATATCTGTTATTTCTAAGTACCTGAACACGGGTTGGTGAAGGTTGGCATCAAGCTTGAACACCTTGCTTCGACGTGCCCTGGCGCCATCCCCCCCTCCTTCATCCCCCTCTGGCCCCCCTGGGCCTCCCGGCTCTCCTGGACCCCCTGGGCCTCCTGGACCTCCTGGACCTCCTGGACCCCCGGGACCTCCTGGATACCCTTCCCCTTCCTCATCACTGTCTTCACTCCCACTGTCATCACTATCACCTCCGTCCCCTCCTCCGTCGACTCCTCCCCTTCCTCCTACACCCCCCTCTTCCCTGTCTCCGCGCTGTCCCCCCCTGTTGTCCTCCTCTCCCCTCCCACGCTGTTCGTCCCCTCCTCCCTGTCCTCTCCATGCACCCTCTGGAATCCTGCCACCCTCTTGTCCCGCTGGGGCTGCCTGATCCCTGCCTCCTTGCCCGTCCTCAGCCACCCCTCCTCCATCACCACAGCTTCCCTGCACACATGTCGTCACAACATGCGGACAACATGTGGCCTGCGGCGCAAATTGTCCGCGATGAGGTGCACGCATTAGCTGCCTCTTGCGCACATGTACGTCAGCGCGTACTAACTAAATGCAAGCGACATCTTACTGCCGACTCTTGCGATGTGTGTTGCTGTGCGTCTGGGGACCGAGCTGTCGCCTTAGCCTGCCTCTCCGCCCAAGCCTTCGCGCCTTCATCCCCCACGAACTGGTGATGGCGCTTGGAACAGTGAGTGCGCATTCCTTTTATGCCGCCTGATTCTCCGCACACTAGGCATTGAAAGGCTGTCTTCACCATGATTGCCTGTGTCTTGGGAAGCCTGGAGAGTAAATGATCGCATTGTGTCCGGCCATCGCGGCCCTCGTTGGCCATCGCGGCCTGCTCTCTGTGTACCCACCCGGCGTCGCTTGCTGGCCGACAAAGTGACTTTTGGTTCCCTGAGGACGATAATTTTGTGAGTAAGCACCACAACATCGTGTTGGCGCCGTCTTTCCAAACCGCACCAACATCCTTTGAAATGTACCGCAACACGGTCACCAAGAAGATGGCAGGCACTAAGCCCACCGACAAGAAGGTATAGTAATTCCGTACCAATACCGCCTGCCTGCCGCGATGCCTTACCGTGCCAGGCACCTTCATGCTTTCATTAACTCCATGAACTATCGTTACTGCAGATTAAGGCTGCTGCCCCTCGCACAGCTGATTCCGGGCACGAGTCCGACGAATTGCCTTTGGCCCAGCGACCAAGGGGGCAGCCCCTTGAGCCTTTTGCCTCTTCTGGTGATGAAGGGGAGAGTGTGGGAGAGGAGGAGGCGCTGGAGGATGAGGGGGAGGGGGAGGAGGGTGAGGATGAGGGGGAGGAGGATGAGGGGGAGGAGGAGGGGAAGGAGGGTGAGGGGGCGGAGGAGGGGGCGGAGCAGGCCCCTGCCCCCACCCCTGCCCCACAGCCAGCCCCAGCAGCAGGTGTGCAGCAGGCCCCTGCCCCCTCCCCTGCCCCACAGCCAGCCCCAGCAGCAGGTGTGCAGCAGGCCCCTGCCCCCACCCCTGCCCCACTGCCAGCCCCAGCAGCAGGTGTGCAGCAGCACCCAGCCCCGTCCCCTATCCAACAGCCAGCCTCAGCAGCAGGTGTGCGGCAGCCCCCCGCCACCCCAACAGCGGGTGTAGCTGGATTGAAGGCCCCCACCACAGGCCTAGGTACTGCACTGCCAGCAGGTGGGCAGCGGAGCCCTGCCCTCTCACCTGTCCTGCGGCGTGCACCAGCAGCACGTGTGCAACTCAGCCTTGCCCCCTCCATTCCCCTGATGCCAACACCAGCAGCAGGAGGGCAGCATCAGCACCATCCGCCAGTGCAGCCCCACCGCCAGACACGCAGAGGGCAGTGGGCACAGGTGGGCACCAGCACCCGGGCGGCAGGCACAGCAGCAGGTGGGCAGCAGCACCAGCACCAGCAGCAGGACCTGGGACAGGTGACTGAAGAGGAGCAGCAGCAGCGTGGAGGCGACGGTGCTGGTCCCTCATCATCCAAGAGGCCAAGGCCTGCCGAGGATCAGGTAGAATCACAACATTACAGCATGAGGAGCAAGAAGCTTGATGGTGCATTGAGACAGTGGCTCAGATTCCCATTGCTTCATTTGCCTTTGCAGGCCCTCCTACAGTACCTGATTCAGAAGGTGGACACGGTGCAGGACTCAGTGAACAGAGTGGAGGTGGGACACAAGCTGCCAATGAGGCATTTCAACATTACCTACTTGTAAACGACCACACTGAATGTAGGTTGAGCTGATGGGAAGAAGGCGGCTCAACGTGTTGGCAAACACAGCCTTGACTGGAAGTGGCCAGTCAGAAGAGCAGGTGAGCAGCTACAAATAGCCTACAACAGATTTAAACAGTGTGCACTGTTACGCTGACCTAGCACAAGGTTTCAATAACCTAGTGCAGGGCTTCACTAGCCTAGTGCAGGGTTTCACTGACTCCAGCTGTGGCTCAGTAGGATTTGTGTGGATTGTGCTTGCAGGCAAGCACAGGAGGCACCCTGCTGCATGGAGGAGCAGTGCGGTTCCCCAAGAATACACAGGTACGAGTGGCATAACTAGCTGATATGAATCGATAGTGACGGGATGCTTGTGAGCATGTCGTGCATTGCTACCTTACACGCAGGGAATGGTGTATCAGCTGCCCACCTTGCTGCCATACACAGGGGAGGTCTACCAGCCTCATGAGCTAGAGCAGTGTCGCCGAGCGGCTCTAGCTAATGGCCTGACCATCTTCCAGCTGCCCCAGCTAGCCATAGATAGGGCAGCGGTGGTTGCGGCCAGCATCTTGATCACCAGGGTCTTTAACCACATGGTGTTCAGCTCAGTCAATGCCAACAGTAAGACACAGTATGGCACTGGCCAGAGGGTGCAGGTGGTGTTGGCCAAGTCAGACAAGAACAGCAGTGGCGACCTAGACACAACCCTACAGCTGTTGTCTGACAATTATAACGCGGCGGTGTACAGCAATCTGTCAGCAGAGAAGAAGAAGCAGGTGAGAAGATTGATAGATTAAGGCGAGCAAAAGATGACACAAGCCACAGCAGTAGTACATAGCCATTGCGGCATTGAGGCATTTCCTAACTTACCTAGAGTCAGGGCTGCATAGAGCACAATAGACAGCACACTGGGTGTGTTTGCAGGTGGATGAGGCCAAGGAGGTGTTGGCCCAGTACCTCACTCTCCTGCAGCCGGTGCTGAGGCAGCTGCTGGGCCGCCCCCTCAACGCCCTAGCTACCATCATCACTGACCCCACCTGGCAGCGTCGCCTGAACAGGAATGGAAACATGGTGACTACACTGGCCCAGCAGCTGGCTCAGGCCCAGGCTCCCCACACCGACTTCCTCCCTGTTGGCCCAGGGATGGATGACGGCCTGGTGTTCCTGCTAGCTCTCCAGGACTTCCCTCTGGTTGCCTACATGGGCAGCCACAAACTGTCCCAGTTGGCTGCAGCCTATTGCTGGCGGACGGCTGATGGCAAAAAGCAAGTGGTGGAAGTGGAGGACATGGATGCCCTGGCCATGACCTTGCCACATCAACTGGGCACAGAGGTCCTGGTGAAGGCTGGGCAGCTGGTGTTGTTCCGAGGCAACACAGTACATGCTGGCAACGTGGGGGTGGCTGGCTCGTGCTGCGCCAGGCTGTATGGCTTTGGCCGGCCTGACACGGTATCCGACAACACCACCATGAACACCTCTGAGCTGGGGGACTTGTACCATGGGTTGTTTCAGCCCATCCAGGATGAGGGCATTGGGCCCAAGATGGCAGACTGGAACAGGCGAGGCATGGCAGGCCAGTGGGTCAGAATCGTAGAGCCATACAGGCCTGATCAGCGTATTTGAACGATTGACAATGCATTGACAGCATGGGCTGGGGTCGGGCTACAGCAGAGGGTCTGGTGTGGTGCCAGGACCCTGTGGAGCCAGGACCCTGTGGTGAGGGGCCAGGACCCTGTAGGTGTGCAGCAGGACCCTGTGGTGAGGGACCAGGACCCTGTGGAGCCAGGACCCTGTGGTGAGGGACCAGGACCCTGTGGAGCCAGGACCCTGTGGTGAGGTGCCAGGACCCTGTAGGTGTGCAGCAGAACCCTGTGGTGAGGTGCCAGGACCCTGTGGTAACAGGACCCTGTGGTGTGGTGCCTGAACCCTGTGGGCCAGAACCCTGTAAACAAATGTCGCAGGACCCTGTAGCTGTGCGGCAGAACCCTGTAGACGTGTGTCGCAGAACCCTGTAGGCGTGCGGCAGAACCCTGTAGACTTGTGCAGCAGGACCCTGTAGCCGTGCGGCAGAACCCTGTAGACGTGTGCAGCAGGACCCTGTAGGCGTGCGGCAGAACCCTGTAGACTTGTGCAGCAGGACCCTGTAGCTGTGCGGCAGAACCCTGTAGACTTGTGCAGCAGGACCCTGTAGCCGTGCGGCAGAACCCTGTAGACGTGTGTCGCAGAACCCTGTAGGCGTGCGGCAGAACCCTGTAGACTTGTGCAGCAGGACCCTGTAGCTGTGCGGCAGAACCCTGTAGACGTGTGTCACAGGACCCTGTAGGCGTGCGGCAGAACCCTGTAGACATGTGCAGCAGGACCCTGTAGGCGTGCGGCAGAACCCTGTAGAAATGGGTCGCAGAACCCTGTAGGCGTGCGGCAGAACCCTGTAGACGTGTGTCACAGGACCCTGTAGGCGTGCGGCAGAACCCTGTAGCCAAACGTCGCAGGACCCTGTAGGCGTGCGGCAGAACCCTGTAGACGTGTGTCGCAGGACCCTGTAGGCGTGCGGCAGAACCCTGTAGACATGTGCAGCAGGACCCTGTAGGCGTGCGGCAGAACCCTGTAGAAATGGGTCGCAGAACCCTGTAGGCGTGCGGCAGAACCCTGTAGACGTGTGTCACAGGACCCTGTAGGCGTGCGGCAGAACCCTGTAGCCAAACGTCGCAGGACCCTGTAGGCGTGCGGCAGAACCCTGTAGACGTGTGTCGCAGAACCCTGTAGGCGTGCGGCAGAACCCTGTAGACATGTGCAGCAGGACCCTGTAGGCGTGCGGCAGAACCCTGTAGAAATGGGTCGCAGAACCCTGTAGGCGTGCGGCAGAACCCTGTAGACGTGTGTCACAGGACCCTGTAGGCGTGCGGCAGAACCCTGTAGCCAAACGTCGCAGGACCCTGTAGGCGTGCGGCAGAACCCTGTAGACTCATGTCGCAGGACCCTGTAGGCGTGCGGCAGAACCCTGTAGACGAGTGTCGCAGGACCCTGTAGGCGTGCGGCAGAACCCTGTAGACTTGTGTCACAGGATCCTGTAGGCGTGCGGCAGAACCCTGTAGACATGTGCAGCAGGACCCTGTAGGCGTGCGGCAGAACCCTGTAGAAATGGGTCGCAGAACCCTGTAGCCGTGCGGCAGAACCCTGTAGTCGTGTGTCGCAGGACCCTGTAGGCGTGCGGCAGAACCCTGTAGACGTGTGTCGCAGAACCCTGTAGGCGTGCGGCAGAACCCTGTAGACATGCGTCGCAGGACCCTGTAGGCGTGCGGCAGAACCATGTAGACAAACGTCGCAGGACCCTGTAGCAGTGCGGCAGAACCCTGTAGTCGTGTGTCGCAGGACCCTGTAGGCGTGCGGCAGAACCCTGTAGACATGTGCAGCAGGACCCTGTAGGCGTGCGGCAGAACCCTGTAGAAATGTGTCGCAGGACCCTGTAGGCGTGCGGCAGAACCCTGTAGACGTGTGTCGCAGGACCCTGTAGCCGTGCGGCAGAACCCTGTAGAAATGGGTCGCAGAACCCTGTAGCCGTGCGGCAGAACCCTGTAGTCGTGTGTCGCAGGACCCTGCAGGCGTGCGGAAGGACCCTGTAGACGTGTGTCGTAGGACCCTGTAACCGTGCGGCTGGACCCAGTGGACGAATGTCGCAGGACCCTGAAGCCGTGCGGCAGGACCCTGTGAGAAAGAGTCGCAGGGCCCTGTAGACGTGCGGCAGAACCCTGTTGACACTAGTCGAAGGACCCTGTAGGCGTGCGGCAAGACCCTGTAGGCGTGCAGCAGGACCCTGTTGAGAGTTGCCAGAACCCTGTGGTGTGGTGCCAGGACCATGTGGGCCAGGACCCTGTGGTGAGGGACCGAGACCCTGTAGGTGTGCAGCAGGACCCTGTGGTGTGGTGCCAGGACCCTGTGAGCCAGGAGCCTGTGGTGTTGTGCCGGGACCCTGTGTGCCAGAACCCTGTGGTGATGGACCAGGACCCTGTGGATCCAGGACCCTGTCATGTGGTACCAAGACCCTGTTGACCAGGACCCTGTAAGTGTGCAGCAGGACCCTGTGGTGAGGTGCCAGGACCCTGTGGTGCCAGGACCCTGTGGTGAGGTGCCAGGACCCTGTGGTGCCAGGACCCTGTAGGTGTGCAGCAGGACCCTGTGGTGTGGTACCAGGACCCTGTGGTGCCAGAACCCTGTAGTGAGGGGCCAGGACCCTGTGAGCCAGAACCCTGTGGTGTGGTACCAGGACCCTGTGAGGAAAGGCTCTCATCGTAGGACCCTGTACAGGGTCCTGTCACACATGGTCAAAAGCACCCAAACGGGGTCAACAGGACCAACCACAAGCTATGGAGGAATCTTAACATGGTTCTATCACATAGGGATGCAGGAATGATTAAAACATCTACACTCATAGGGTACACAGGACCCTGTACAGGGTCCTAGGACCATGGTGACTCTAGGACCCGGTACAGGGTCCTAGGACACGGGCCATAGCTCATCACTGGCTGAGACTTTTTGCATGCCACCTACTAGGTTGGGCAGCTGTAACCACCCTCCACAACCTCTCATACTCACATTTCATGAAAAGTCATTTTGGACACACGGTGCCAACTCCCTTAGCCAAAATCAGGGTCACAGCCCCACACCTGGCCCAGCAACTCGACACCGAGTGAGAATTACACTTTGGCCCAAGAGAGTCTTGTCATCCCCTAGGTCACAGCAGCCCACATACCAAGTTTCAGACCTCAACTCTCAGGTTTTTCAAGCCAGCCAGGCCTTAATTTGCACGAGTGTGCCAGAGCCTCTGCCACAGTGGGTGTGTCATTGACAGGAGAGTCTGACACATTCATGGCAAACAAGTCAGAGTCCCTGAACCTCTCAGGTCGGTGCCTCTCTCTGGATGGGTTGCGCCGTGGCACGGGTGCAGCAGGTGCTTCAGGTGAGGCAGGCCGTGGGTCAGGTGCAGGAGGCATGAGCATAGAGGGGTGCACTGCAGGTGCTGCCTGTCTTGCTGTTGCTGATGTTGGGATCAGAGGAACACGGAGCGCAGGCTGTGCCAAGCCTGGTCTTGCTGCTGCTGCTGGTCTAGCTGCTGGTGCTGCCGGTCTTGCTGCTGTTGGTGCTGCAGCTGATGCTGGCGGTCTGACTGCTGCTGGTGCTGCTGGTGGTGCTGCAGCTGGTGCTGCTGGTCTTGCTGCTGTTGGTGCTGCGGCTGGTGCTGCTGGTCTTGCTGCTACTGGTGCTGCAGCTGGTGCTGCTGGTCTTGCTGCTGCTGGTGCTGCAGCTGGTGCTGCTGGTCTTGCTACTGCTGGTGCTGCAGCTGGTTGTGCTCCCACTGTCTCCCTGGCTAGAGGCATAGAGCGAAGGCTGAATCTGCCTATTCCTGGTCTGGGTAGCTTGCTGATGAGCTCCAGTTGCTGTTGGTGCCACATGTGGGAGCCTGGCTCATATCTGGCAGTGAGGCTGACTTGCTGACTGGGTTCTTGCTCACTGGGTGGAGAGTCTGAGCTGCTGCTGTCCTGATGTGCCCCTACGCCTTCCAGGGGTCTGGACTGTGGTCGCTGTGCACTGCTGCCTGGCCTGCTGCTGCTGCTGCTGCTGCTCCCACTGTCTTCAGAGCTACTGCTGCTGGTCTGCTGCAGACTGTTGCCCCCCTCAGCAGGAGCTGCTGGGGTCAGTGGCTCAGAGGGGGTTGATGGGCTGGGTGGGAGGGGTAAGAGAAACACAGGCTGGGCTGGCTGGTCCTGCTGGCGAGTAGGCTGCAGAACTGACAGCTCGTCAAACACTATGTCCTTGCTGCATGTCTCTCTGCCATTGACCAGTACCCTGTACGCCTTAGAGCCTGGCTCATAGCCTATGAACAGGCCCTCAACTGACTTGGCCTGCAGCTTGCTGCGCTGGTGATCAGGAATGTGGAGCCAGACTCTGCAGCCAAACACTCTGAGACCAGACAGATCAGGTTTGACACCGTAGAAGGCCTCCCAAGGTGTGAGCGGCTGGCCTGACACAGGAAGCAGGCATCTGACATGATTGGCAAACTTGACAGCATGTGCCCAGAAGCTGAGTGAGATATCGGCTGAGTGGATGATGCTGCGAGCTTTCTCAAAGATGGTTCTGTTCAGGCGTTCAGCTGCACCGTTCTGCTGGGGGCTGTAGGGGGCTGAGTGCTGGTGCACTATGCCTTTGCTGGCACAGTATTCTCTCATGCGGCTGTTGACGTATTCTGTGCCATTGTCTGTTCGGATGGCCTTGCAGCGGTAGCCTGACTGGGTCTCAAGCTCTTCAATGACTGTTCTGACTGTGTCTGGCACCTGGGCTTTGCTGCTGATGGGCACACACACAGATAGCTTTGTGTATTCATCAAGGAAAGTAGCCACATACAGGCTGCCGTCTCTGGCCCTGGCATGCATGGGGCCACAGACATCCATGTGGATCAGTCCTAGGGGAGCTGTCACTGGTGCTGCATTGGGGGGTGGTCCAGCAAATGCAACATTCTTGTGCTGTTTGCCCTTAACACAGCCCACACACACAGCTGGATCTGAGGCAGCTGCTCGGAATTGTGCGGCTGTGACAGGTACACCTGACACCATGTCTGCTGACTGCATGCGTGCCAGAGCATCATAGGAAGTATGACACAGGCGTTGGTGCCACACCTGGGGAGAGTTGGAGGTGGCGCTGTTGGCAGAGGGCGCAGGCACGTTGGTCAGGAGCTCCAGCTTTACCCTGGGGTCAGGCTGTAGAGCTGACTGCTGGATGCCATACAGCTGCTCTGGCTCTGATTCTGTGTCAGGGCCATCTGGCATTGGAACAGCTGCCAGAATGTAAGAGTTCCTGACTTTGTGCGCGTTAACCCTGAGCATGCTGCCAAACTGATTGCAGCTGATCTGGCACACATCTCCACGGAATAGAAAGCTGCTGCCGTCATCTGTTGCAGCTGTCACTGAGATGAAGTTTTGCTTGCTGTCAGGGACATACAAAGCATGGCTGAGGAACCAGGAGCCACGCTTGGTGTTGAGGAACACACTGCCTGACCCAATTGCCCAGACCCATCAACCGGGTTAGGACCCGAAGCCAGTAGCACCCCATGCAGCAGGTGTGGTTCAGTAGCTACAAACCTCCCTCTTCTTGCGAGAGGCCGGGGGATCGACACCCGCAAGGGGCCAGAAATATTTGGCGTAATCGATCTCTCTTGAGGGCAGTGCCCGCCATCGTGCGGGGTGGGAGCTGGAGTGGAGTAGGCTAATTTCCTATGAAGCTCAGGAGGGTAGACACGTTTCCGAGCCGGGGCGTGTCGTGCTGTGAGAGCGCCCTTTAGGCATACGTCAGCCCGCGGGGGCCCCTCCCATGGTGTGAAAGACCAGAAGCGGCGCGCGGTTCCTTAGTGCACGCCCCCTGAAGCTTCGGGGGGAGTAGTCTTTCTTTCTTTCTTTCTTTGCCCAGACCCTGTGGCCCTCAGCTGCCAGCCTTACAGGCCTGTGCTTGTCTGGCGCAAAGGGAGTGTAGTTGTAGAAGAACTGCAGGTCCTTCAGGATGTGCTGTGAGGCACCTGAGTCAATGCAGAAGGGGCTGTATAGGTCACTGTTGAAGTTCAGTCTGGGCTGCACCATCTGCATGAGGACATCATCAAGGTCATCATCATCATCAGCAGTGGAGCAGGTGAACAGGCTGGCTCCCCTGGATGGGCTCTGAGCTGCTGCCCTGCCAGGGGTCTGGGCCCTGCCTCTGCTGGGGCTGGATGCCCTAGCTGCTGGGCTAGAGCTCCTGCCTGGACTGGGACGCCTGCCTGGGCTACTGGGTCTGGCCGCTGGGTTGCTGAATAGGGTCCTCATGCGATTGC
Organism: Haematococcus lacustris; assembly: GCA_030144725.1. Classification (NCBI taxonomy): domain Eukaryota; kingdom Viridiplantae; phylum Chlorophyta; class Chlorophyceae; order Chlamydomonadales; family Haematococcaceae; genus Haematococcus; species Haematococcus lacustris. Next base: position 5,002,780 of record JASKMD010000024.1, on the reverse strand, counting down.
GCTGATCCCTGTCAAAGGTGAAACATTCAGACATGATGTGGCCAGGCTTAGCACAGTAGTTGCAGGTCAGATGAGCATGTGAGCTGACCTCCCTGGAGGACCTGTCAGGTGACTGTGCTCTGGTCTGCTGCTGCTGCTGCTGCTCACGAGACTGCTGGGGTAGCCTGAACCTGCCCCTGCCCCCCTGTCCGCCTGAACTACCAGCCCCCCTGCTGTCAGAAGGGGAGGAGTAGGACCAGAGTGAGGATGAGGAGGTGCTGAGTTGCTGCTGCATCTGCTTGCTGAGTAGGTCAGCCTCCTTAGTCAGCAGCACACGCTTGATGCGCTCGACTTTCAGGTCGGCGCTGGTCTGATCGTAGCGCAGCCTTTCGACTGTGCTTTCATACTCAGGCGGTAGGGCTGCCAAAATTGCGAGTACCACTGTGGACTCAGATGTCTCACAGTTGCAAGCTTCCAGCTCTGTAAGCAGCTGCTGCAAACGCGCATAGAAGCGCGCTACTGACTCGCCGGGCTCCATGCGCAGGAGACTGAGTTGCTGCTGAAGCTGCGACTGTCGCGCGACTGACGATTCGGTGAACTGAGATTCGAGGGTTTCCCAGGCGTCTTGCGCTGAGTCTGCAGACTTGACAGTGAAGATGTGGAGGTTGGAGACGTGCCGCTGGATAAAGGCTTTGGCTTTGAGGTCCAGCGCGCTGTCCGCGCGAGATCTGGCTAGCTCAGCAGCATACGCAGTCTGCTCTTGCTGAGTGGCGTTAGCTGCTGGCGCGGTGGGTAAGGGGGTGACGCCGTCGGCGACGACGGACCAGAGGCCTGCTTCGATTAGCAGGCCTTCGGTGCGGATGCTCCAAATTGGCCAGTTGTCGTCATCGAGAATGGTGGCATGATTGCCGGAGGCTGAAGCAGGAGAAGTTGCCATCGCTGATCGACTGGGCTGTCAACCACACGAACCCTAGCCAGCAACTTACTGGAGTCCTATCGCGCGTCAGCGCGTGGGCCCATAACCTGTTGGAAGAGCACGGGCAGACGCGGACACCAGTTCAGGGTAGTTACATTGATCTGCCACAACTGCTAACGCGCAACCTTGCGTCAACCTTGCGCAACCTTGCGCCTACCTGTTGGAAGAGCACGGGCAGACGCGGACACCAGTTCAGGGTGCCTACGACTGCCGGGTGTCTGCCCTAAATACGGCAGTCACACTCGCACTCATCGCGGCCGGGCCGCTGGCAGGCACACCCTACAATCCCGGTGCTTGATCTCAACTACACCGGGAGGGTATGCAACTAACATGAATGCGAGCCGTCGCGGGACGCGGGTTACACGTGTAGTGTGAGATTTGGCAGGTTAAAGACTAGCGACATTGCGTTCGTGAGTACAACTGGTTCGATCCCAGGGAGCCCCGTTCTAAGCTCTAGCCATTCTCGCAACACACCGCTGTAACCCAACACCCTAGTCGGAAGTCACCGCCTCGACTGGACCGGCCTTCGAGCTTGTGTCAAAAGGTCATCTGACGTTGCGTCCCCGCACGTTACAGCTGGTTTCCGACCCCGAGCATTTAAGCTCGCGGTCCAGTCAATATGACTTCAACTACCCAAAATGTCGCTTCGGCGAACAAGACCAATGGCGCCTCTGGCGTCCTTCCTCCAGCTTCAGCTGTTGCAGCTACAGCGGAGACGGGTCCTGCACTCGGTGCAGCACCGGAGCCGGGCGAGTTGCCCGCTTCACTTCCCGCAGGAGGCCAACAGTTGGCTGAGGAAGAAGAGCTCCTGGACGAGTTTGGCCTGGACCAATTCGACAACACTTCGACTCCAGTCGACGAGCTCAACGCGCAAATTGCCACCCTCCAGGCGCAACTGGTCGCAGCGCAGGCCAACAACCAGCAAGCTGGTTCGCTGGTGAGTCCTCTTGCTGCTAAGCGTGCTGCTAATGCTGCTTTGCTGTCAGCAAGCCCTAGTCCAGCTAAGAGGCCAGTCGAAGTAGCGTCGCAGCTAGTCAGGCCTTTGGCTGCTGCTCTGCGCGCACTCCAACACTTGATTGCTGCAATGCACCAGCCTGTTGCGCAGAAAGATGTTGCCTCGGGTTCACCCGGCACTTCGAACCCTCACACACTTGCTGCTGTGCGGGACAAGTATGCTGGGGTTCGCCCCACTGCTGCGCCCCTGCCTGCCAATGCCATTGCTGTTGCTGGTCCTGATTCCAACTCACGTCGCGGGTTGCCCGTGACTGAGCGGTGGACTGATGCCAGTTCGACCTCCGGTCGCCGTGCTCTGTCATTCCTGGAAGACCTTGAAGCACACTGTGTTGCACATGGCCTGGACCCTGCTCTTGCTCTGCCCTCTTTCCTGTCAGGCAAGGCCAGGGATGTCTGGTTCCAGTCTGTTAGGGACTCATATGCCCTGACCCACTCTGGCTACCCCACATGGCCCTACCTGTCACAGCAGTTCCTTGAGTTTGTAGGAGAGGACCTCACCACTGATACTGATGCAGCACGTGCTAAACTCCTTGACTCAACTCACCTGCGTATGACTAATGGTGTTGCCCTGTCAGCATACATTACTGATTTCAGGAACACCCTCACCTTGGCTGGCAAGGACTGCATGACAGATTCCATGCTTGTGAATGTCTTCCAGCGTGGCCTGTCAGCAGATCTGCGTGGTCCTGTTGCCAAGGATCTGCGTGCCCTTGTGGCCCCCACTTTGGATGAAGCCATTAAGGCTGCCATCACCAACCACAAGGCCCTTGTGGCTGCTGCTGGCTCTGGTGTGCATCCTGCCTCAAGGCGCCCGGTTGCTGCTGTGCACCAGGTGGCCCAAGTGCAACGTGGGCTGCAGAACCTGGCCAGGTTTCCTGGTCCACCTCCTGGGCGTCCTGCTGCTCCCTCAGCTGACAGTGAGGGTCCCCCTCCTGCCAGTGGCTATTGCTACCACTGTGGACTGTCGTCCCACTGGACCAAGCATTGCAAGAGGAAGGCCTCTGGCATGAGCAAGGAAGAGGCCATGAAGGATGCTGGTACCTGGGAGCTGATGCAAGACCTGAAGAAGGGTGGCTCTGCCCCCTACAAGGCTGCAAAGCGTGACCGCAGCCCTGACCGTGGTGGTGACCATGCTGGTCCCTCCAGGCAGTACCAGGGTAGACGCCCTCAGACTGCCAGGATGGAGGCCAATGGCATGGTGAAGCACTTTCAGAAGTTTCAGCGCAAATAGGAGTTTGCTCAGCCAGTAAACCAAAACTGTGCTGAGTACTCTGAGGCATGCATTGTGTGTGAACCTGCTCATGTGCTGACTGCTGCACATGCTGATGGGGAATCCCTGCACTTTGCCTTTGCTGGTCACCTGAATGAGCACCCTGCACGTGTCCTGTGTGACACTGGTGCTACCCACAGCTTTGTCAGTGCATCATTTGTTGCTGCACATGCTGTACCTGTCCACATGTTGAAGCACATGCAAGAGTGGCATGCTGCTAACAACACTGTGTTGAGCTGTTCCCAGTTTGTCAAGGCTGAGCTGAGATTGCCAGGTGTTACTGTACCCTGCCAACTCAATGTCATGCCTTCCCTCTTGCCAGACTTTGATGTGCTGCTGGGGAATGACTGGTTGAATGAACATGAGGCCGTGATGTCATACCAGGACAAGACACTCAGCCTAGCATGTGACAAGAGTGAGCCAGTAGTGCTGCCATGTCCTTCTGCTGGTGTGTCTCAGTCAGGGCAGTCTGCTGTAAGCAACCCTGCCTCTTTCCTGGTCAATGCTCTACGTGCAAAACCCCCTCTGGCTTCTGCAAAAGTTGCTGCCAGGTGGTTACGAAAAGGAGGCACAGGTGTCCTGGCCCTGATCACTGTGGACAATTCAAGTACCCTTGATCCAGCTCCAGCTGAACCTGACCTACCTCCAGGTGTGTCCCAGGCACTCAATGCTTTGCTGGATGAGTATGCTGATGTGTTTGCACCCATCACATCTCTGCCACCTGAGCGTCCTGTGGGCCATGCCATCCCCCTTGTGCCTGATGCACGACCCTCTGTGGTACCTCAATACCGCATGAGCCAGGAAGAGCATGCTGAGCTGAAGAAGCAGGTGCAGGACCTACTTGCCAAGGGCATGATAGAACCAAGCTCCAGTCCTTTTGCTGCTCCTATCCTGTTTGTCAAGAAGAAGTCTGGTGAGTTACGCATGTGCCTTGATTACCGTCAGCTCAACAAGATCACCATCAGGGATCAGTATCCACTGCCCAGGATTGATGACTTGTTTGATAAGCTGTCAGGCTGCACTGTGTTTTCTTCCCTAGACCTTCAAGCAGGTTACAACCAGATCAGGATCACCCCTGAAGATGTGCCCAAAACGGCCTTCAGGACCCCTGACGGCCACTACCAGTTCAAGGTACTGTCATTTGGGCTCTGCAATGCACCTGCTACATTCCAGCGTGTCATGAATGATGCCTTTGCACCAGTCCTGAACCAGTGTGCCCTGGTGTACCTGGATGACATCTTGGTCATGTCCAAATCTGTGGACGAGCATTTGAAGCATCTCAGAAAGGTCTTTGACCTCCTGAGGCTCAACAAGCTCTTTGCCAAGCAGTCCAAATGTGAATTCATGCGTACCACGCTGAAATTCCTTGGCCATGTCATCTTTGCTGGTGCTATTGCTGTGGACCCTGAGAAAATCAAGAGCATTTCTTCCTGGCCTGTGCCTCAATCCCTGCAACAGCTCCAGTCATTCCTAGGTGCTGCTAATTTTGTGCGCAAATTTGTGCATAATTTCAGTGTCCTAGCTGCACCTCTCACAGATCTGTGTGGCAAAGCTGGTGACTCATTTCTGTGGCACAATTGGCCTGCTGATGAGCTGAAAGCCTTTGCTTCCCTCAAAGCTGCTGTTGCCCAGGTCCCCATGCTACGTCTACCTGATCACACCCAGCCCTTCCAGGTCTACTGTGATGCCTCACTCCAAGGAGTAGGAGCAGTCCTGATGCAAGATGGCTACCCCCTTGCATACCTCAGCAAGAAGCTTTCTTCTGCTGAGCGTAACTACACCACTGGTGAGCAAGAGCTTCTTGCCCTCATCACTGCATGCAAGGAGTGGAGGTGTTACCTTGAGGGTGTACCATTCACACTCTTCACCGATCATAAGCCTTTGACTGCTCTGCCCACCCAGAAGGTGCTGTCTAGACGTCAGGCTAGGTGGATGGAGTTCCTGTCACGGTTTACATTTGACCTGCAGTACCTGCCAGGTGATGCTAATCCTGCTGACCCACTGTCCCGGATACCTGCTGGACCCCAGGACTGTGCCATGGTGTGTGTTGTTACCACCCGGCGGCAAGCTAAACAGTCTTTGGAGAGGGGGGAAGTGCGTGTGGCGCAGGCTCTGCCCCAGGTTCCACCTGTGGGTACTCCCTCAAATGCCCCCACTGCCGTTGATGCTTTGGCCCCCCGGCCCACAGTGTCTGATAACCCTGTTGCTGCTCACCATAGTAGGCTCCCTGAGCTTGAGGCCCCATCTGCTGCTGACACCTCAGTGCACTATCCTGCAGCTCCTGCCCACCCATTGGAACTGGCTGATCACCTGGTCCATGGTTACCGGCTTGACCCTGCGTTTACTGCTGAAGCTGATCTGTCTGGCATGTACATGGACGACCATGGCCTGTGGCGGCGCACTGGCAAGGGCACAGTGATGGTTCCCACACTCGTGGAGAATAAGGCCGAGTCGGCGATTTTAGTTAAGGGGGACTGCAGATAGCCCTTTGAAAGGCCGTCCCATCGCCATATGTTTCATGATTTTAATCGACGTGGTTGGGCTGTAATCGGCGTTTAGCTGAAGGTTCGTAACTCTGTGCAGGGTTTCGCCAAACCGTGCACAGGGTTTCAACTGGCTCAGCCCCTAGGTGGCCGTCAAGCCAGTTCCTGACCCTGTGCAGCGTTTCAAAAACCGTGTGCAGGGTTTCGCTGACCGTGCACAGGGTTTCAGGACCTTGCACAGGGTTTCATAGACCGTGCACAAGGTTTGGTGTGGCTCAGTTCCTAGGCGCTTTTGACCGTGTGCAGGGTTTCATAGACCTAGTACAGGGTTCCAGTGACCTAGTGCAGGGTTTCATAGACCGTGCACAGGGTTTGGTGTGGCTCAGTTCCTAGGCGTTTCTGACCGTGTGCACGGTTTCGCTGACCGTGTGCAGGGTTTCAAAGACCTAGTGCAGGGTTTCATTGACGTAGTGCAGGGTTTCATAGACCGTGCACAAGGTATCAAAGCATGAGTGTATAGTCAGCATAGGCTTACAACCTACATGCCTGCTGACATCTGCTGCCACATGTGGCCTCCTACATCAATGTAACATCACACGGCATCACCATTAGAGTCATGCCTAGCACACAAACTGACACGTGGCTAACAACTGCTGTTTGCACTCTGAAACTGGTGCTGCCAGGCATGCACCACATGACACAAGCCACTAGACTCAGGGCTACACATGCCTCGCTACACCACTGCAAACAACATGTCTTGACGCACAAACAACTCGCAAACACCTCGCTACACCACTGCAAACCACATGGCACGGCGCTCGACAACCCCGCAAAGACATGTACAAGACACCACTCATGGCATTCGCTTTCCTGGATGCCTCTACACACATGCACTCTCTTAGCTGCCACTCCTATTATGTGCACTCCTGGCTGCCACTCATGCCATTGCACTTGGCTGCTGTTGACAGCTAGGAGGTGGTGGTGGTGATGGGGGGAAGGGTGCACCAGCCGCGCTGCAGCTGCCTCTTGGCTGATCATGCCTTGCACCACCTGCCCCATAGCAGCTGGCTCCTTGTTGCTCTCTTAAGGCTCCTTGTTGCTCATGCCTTGCCACACCTGCCACATGGCAGCTGGCTCATGGCTACACACGTCATGTATCACCTCATGGCTGCAACTCCTAGCTGCCGCTCCAGGCTGCCGCTCCAGGCTGCTGCTCCGGGCTGCTATTGATGGCCTGGGAGGTGGTGGTGGAAGTGGGGTGAGGTGAGGGTAAGGTAGGGGAGGGGCTGCAGTGTAGCGCAGGAGGGGGGAAGCGGAGCGACACGGGTGAGATTGTGGGTAAGGGGAAGGACAAGGGAAGGGTGTGAACATTAGACCTGCAGCAAACAAGGGGCATGCTAGCCATCAGGCTTGGTACCAAGAGCCACAAATCTGCTTCATGCTGGCCACTCACCGTTTGCTGGGGTGGGGTGGGGTGGGGTGGGGTGGGGTGGGGTGGGGTGGGGTGGGGTGGGGTGGGGTGGGGTGGGGTGGGGTGGGGTGGGGTGGGGTGGGGTGGGGTGGGGTGGGGTGGGGTGGGGTGGGGTGGGGTGGGGTGGGGTGGGGTGGGGTGGGGTGGGGTGGGGTGGGGTGGGGTGGGGTGGGGTGGGGTGGGGTGGGGTGGGGTGGGGTGGGGTGGGGTGGGGTGGGGTGGGGTGGGGTGGGGTGGGGTGGGGTGGGGTGGGGTGGGGTGGGGTGGGGTGGGGTGGGGTGGGGTGGGGTGGGGTGGGGTGGGGTGGGGTGGGGTGGGGTGGGGTGGGGTGGGGTGGGGTGGGGTGGGGTGGGGTGGGGTGGGGTGGGGTGGGGTGGGGTGGGGTGGGGTGGGGTGGGGTGGGGTGGGGTGGGGTGGGGTGGGGTGGGGTGGGGTGGGGTGGGGTGGGGTGGGGTGGGGTGGGGTGGGGTGGGGTGGGGTGGGGTGGGGTGGGGTGGGGTGGGGTGGGGTGGGGTGGGGTGGGGTGGGGTGGGGTGGGGTGGGGTGGGGTGGGGTGGGGTGGGGTGGGGTGGGGTGGGATAGGGGAGGGGTGGGGTGGGAAAGGGGTGGGCGTGTGACCGTCACACCTGCAAGCAACAAGGGGCGTGCTCACGGTAAGGCTGGGCAATGGGGGCCACTGATGTGCAAGGGGCTGGCCACTCACTGTTATCTCCATGTGCCATTGCTGACTCCTTGCTGCCTCCTTGTTGGCTGCTGCCCCTCCCTCCTGGCTGTGCCTCTTGGCTGTGGGGGGCATGGGCCTCTTGGCCTTGGCCAACCACTTGCCTTGCCCATGCCTCCTGGCTGCCACTCCTGGCTGCCGCTCCTAGCTGCTGCTCCTGGCTGCCGCTCCTGGCTGCTCCTCTTGGCTGCTCCTCTTGGTTGCGCCTCCTGGGGAGTGGTGGGTCTGGCAGGTGGTGCCACCACGGGTGAGGGTTAGGGTGAGGATGACAGTCACCAAGGGTGAGGGTGAGGGTGAGGATGAGGAGGTGAGGAGGGGGTGGAGCGATGGTCGCACGATGAGCGCACAAGGGGGAGCCAAGGGGTTCAGCATGGCAGTAACACAGTCCTTACCTCCATGTTACTCCTGGCCTGGGTAAGGGTGAGGGAGAGGAGGAGGAGGGGGGTGTGAGGGAAGGAGGTGAGGGGGAGGAGGTGAGGGGGAGGAGGGAGAAGAGGCATGGGAAAGGAGAGTGGAGTGGAGTGGAGTGGAGGGGGAGGGGGCCTGTTGCTCCTTGCTGCCGCTCTGGCTGCTGAGCTGACCATCACACCTGCAGCAAACAAGGGGCGTGCTAGCGGTTAGGCTGGATACAAGGGGTCACTTATGTGCGTGGGGCTAGCCACTCACAGCTTGCTCCATGCGGTCCCTTGATCATTCCTTTGGGGGAGGGAGAGGGGGAGTGGGGGATCTGGCAGGTGGTGGTGGGCAGTGTGGTAGGGAGGAGGGAGGAGGGAAGAGGGAGGAGGGAGGAGGGAAGAGCGAGGAGGGAGGAGGGAGGAGGGAGAAGGGAAGAGCGAGGTTGCCGTTGTGGTTGCTGCTTCTGGCTGATGGAAGGTGCCACTGCGCCTTGGCACCGAACCTGCTCAAGCAACACATGGCACATGACACATGCCACGCTCCAACCTCGCGATCGCACCTCAGAGTCGCATCTATGCATCGCACCTTTGCAAGCTACCATTGTGCCGTTCGCCCTCAACTCTGTGCTTGATCACAAATACCCTATTCCTTTCGCTGATCGCTAATGGCTGCGAAACCGAGCTACATGCTGGCCTCTTGGCTGATGACTGATGGCTGCGAAGGCTAGCTGGCCCGCAATTCATGGCCGGCTGCGAGGCTGCGCATTTGGGCGCTGTTGATGTCGCTGCTGCTGAGTTTGGGACATGTTTGGACGTGTCGCGTGTTGCGTGTTGCTGCATTACTGCGGGCTTTGCGAGGTCGACATGGTTTCCTCTGATGGCGCCTCGCGACCTCATGGCACATTAACGGCATGCTTGGTGGCAGCTAGCGCAGATCCCAATACTAAGCCCGTCAGTTTTCGCGCTCTTGCATGCAAGTCACATGCAGAAAGCGGGGTTGGCGAAACCCTGCACAACGTCTTTGAATGACTTAGGAGAAATCAACACAAGGAACGAAACCCTGCACGAGGTCGGCGAAACCCTGCACAAGGTCTGAGTTGACTTAGGAGAAAACATAGTTGCGAAACCCTGCACAAGGTCAGCAAAACCCTGCACTAGGTTAGCAAAACCCTGCACGAGGTCAGGGTTGACTTAAAAGAAATCAATGCTTTGATTGAAACCCTGCACAAGGTCAGTAAAACCCTGCACTAGGTTAGCAAAACCCTGCACGAGGTAAGGGTTGACTTCACAAAAATCAATGCTTTGATCGAAACCCTGCACAAGGTCAGTAAAACCCTGCACTAGGTTAGCGAAACCTTGCACAAGGTCAGGGTTGACTTAGGTGAAATCGAGGCTTTGAGCGAGACCCTGCACAAGGTCGGCGAAACCCTGCACTAGGTTAGCGAAACCTTGCACAAGGTCAGGGTTGACTTAGAAAAATTCAATGCTTGGATCGAAACCCTGCACAAGGTCGGCAAAACCCTGCACACGGTCTTGAAACCTTGCACAAGGTTTGCGAAACCCTGCACAAGGTCAATTGAAACCCTGCACAAGGTTTCAAAGGCTATTTGTGCCTCAAACAGAGAGTAAACCTAGTGCAGGGTTTCAGTAAACTGGCCCCCATTCCTTACTTGCTTTGACTTTGCACATGCTACCTACTAGGTTGTGCTTCTGTTCTGATGCCTGACAACTCCTCATACTCAGATATTTTAAAAAGTCACTTCAGTCAGTTAGCACCATCTCCCTTAGCCAAATTCGGGGTGAGGGCCCAGCCACTGGTCCAGCAGCTCCGCAATGACCACGAATTTCACTTTGGCCCAAGGGAGTCTTCTCCTCCACTAGGTCACAGCAGCCTACATGCCAAGTCTCAGACCTCAACTCGCAAGTTTGCCGAGCCAGCCAGCCCTTATTTGCCAGGAGTGAATGACCCTGAACTGCGTGCACTCCTACAAATTAATCCCTGCGTCCGTCCCTGCGTGTTGACCGACCTTGTCCGATCGGGCTGAAATTTTGATAGATGGTAGTTTGCAGAATATAAAACATATTTTTCAGAACAAATGTTTTAAAAAAATTAAAGGCGGCTGCGCTGTGACCCTGTGGCTAGAGTGCAGGGATGAGTGCAGGGATAGGTTGCGGGCCACAGCGCAACAGCTGTTGATTTTTTCATAATTATTTTCTTGCAAAATATGTTTAATTTTTTGCAAACTACCATCTACTAAAATTTCAGCCCGTTTGGACAAGGTTGGTAAAACGCAGGGACGGACGCAGGGATTAATTTGTAGGAGTGTGAGTACATTCCGCATGAAATGCATGATGCTGCCTATGCTGGTCATGTGGGTATAACCAAAACCCTTGAGAGGCTGTCACGAGTGTTCTACTGGGACACCATGCGTGCTGATGTCAGGCACTATGTCACTACCTGTGATGCCTGCCAGCGTGACAAGTCCTCCACACTGAAGCCTGGTGGCTTACTCAACCCACTGTCCATTCCAGATTACCGTTGGGAGTCAGTGTCAATGGACCTGATCACCAAGCTGCCATCTGCTTCACATGGGTTTGATGCCATCTGTGTCTTTGTTGACAGGCTCAGTAAGATGGTGCACTTTGTGCCCTGCAAGGAGAGCATGAATGCCAAGGGCTTTGCCCGTCTGTTTGTTGACAATGTCTTCAAACTGCATGGCCTGCCAAAAGACATGGTCTCTGACCGAGGTCCCCATTTCCACAACACTTTCTGGCACCATGTGCAGAAGTTGCTGGGCATGAGAGGTTCCTTGTCTTCCTCCTATCACCCTCAGTCTGATGGCCAGACTGAGAGGTACAACCGTGTGTTGGAAGAGATGCTACGTCATTACATCCCTCTCCCACCCAAGCTGATTGGCCTGACTATCTGTCACTTGCTGAGTTTGCTGTGAACAACTCATGGCAAGAGTCCATCAAGTCTACACCGTTCCTGGTTAACACCGGACAGTCCCCCATTACCCCTATGCTCCACTCTCTACCTGACAAGGGGCGGTGCCCTGAAGGCCTGTCCTATGCTACTTGGTGGCAGGAGGCTGTGGCTAAGGCCAAGCTATGCATGCAGGCTGCTCAGCAACGTCAAGCTGCCTATGCCAACCAGGACCGTCGAGATGTGCATTACAAGGTGGGTCAAATGGTCCTGCTCAGCACTAAGAACATGAGGTTGAAGCCAGGCAAAGCACATAAGCTGCTGCCACGTTTTGTGGGCCCCTTCAAGGTGCTTGACTTGGTTGGTCAGGTTGCAGTGAACCTGCAGCTGCCTGCCTCCATGTCACGTCTTCACCCTGTGTTCCATGTGTCACTCATCAAACCCTACACTGGCACTGATGTGGGCTTCATGCCTCCGCCTGTTGAGTGGCTTGATGAGGAGCCTGTGTACTATGTTGAGCGTCTGCTGGACCACAGACATGTGCATGCAGGAAAGGCCAAGGAGTACCTGGTGCAGTGGGAAGGCTATGATGCCCATCACAACACCTGGGAGCCACGTTCCAACTTGGTTGGCTGTGACAAGATCCTGGCTGAGTACAATGCAGCTCACAACCTGAAGTAAGTCCTAGGCCATGCATGCTGGTATGCTGCTGGACTTTGGCATTCTCAGCGTGCTTGTACCTCTGGTCAGCTGCTACCTGTGTGGTTATGGTTTCCCTGTGTCTAGTCGGCACGATGGTCTTTGACCGCTCCCTAAGCTATGACCTGGTGCGCCCTTTGGGTTGCCCAGTAGCTAAATCAGCATGCTGTAGGCAATGCGAGTCACGTGGTTTTACCCGTGGCGGAACGGAAGCCCCTTTGGAGGGGGAGGAATGTAATGTGCGCACCTCTGGAAGAGATTGCCGCTTCGCGTCGTCTGGGCTGTCTCGTGAATGCGAGCCGTCGCGGGACGCGGGTTACACGTGTAGTGTGAGATTTGGCAGGTTAAAGACTAGCGACATTGCGTTCGTGAGTACAACTGGTTCGATCCCAGGGAGCCCCGTTCTAAGCTCTAGCCATTCTCGCAACACACCGCTGTAACCCAACACCCTAGTCGGAAGTCACCGCCTCGACTGGACCGGCCTTCGAGCTTGTGTCAAAAGGTCATCTGACGTTGCGTCCCCGCACGTTACAGTGTACTTGGCCAGCAGCAATCAGCAGGACGAGGAGGCCCCTACCGCTACTCTGGGCCATGCACCCCATACCCACACTGCACGGCCCCCTCCACTGCCACCATGGTTCCTGTCATTTAGGTGCCCGCTGCTAAGGCCAGTCAGGCATGGTCAGGACATGACGCCATTGGAGGCTGCGGATCAGGCATGCTGAGGCTGGAGCTGTGCACCAGCAGTGGGTGGGAAAACCGATGTAAAGAGCGATCCACAGAGCCTTCAGAGACAGCGACTGGCTCACGTCCGGCCGCCGTGATAGCAACGTCCAACAGTCCGCGTGTTCATTCCCCAACCCAGACGGTCACACGGCACGGTCAATACTACAAACGGCGACATGCAGCCCGACCCGGATTTGTACTTCATGATCGCGTCACGCAGGACAGTGCCCTCCAGGCGCAACGCATGTGGCGACCCCGCCCATTGCACTGGGTCGCACGGATCAACCAGCGATAGGCGGGACATATGCACAATGTCAAGAGAAGCAGGAGGCTGCCTCGCACAGCTTTTGGTACACGACTCGCGGGACCCTGAAAGAGGCGCTGTTGGCAAACTGACAAAGCGCGTCCAGCTCCGTACGCAGGGTGTAACACTTTTCCCGGGATGCGCCGTCCTGCACACCAAAGCGAGACAAACACCTGGCCGGTCCGTCTGAAAACCACATGCCTACAGCGCTGCGCCAACGGCTAACGGTGACAATGATGTTCTGCAGCCGCATAGGCCGGGCTGCAGATGATCACAACGCTGACGACTACAGCGCTGCGCTAGCGACTGGCGGCAAAGAGCGCTCAATGGCTACCGGAGGTCACACCTTTAGGGCGCTGATGGTGTGCGCAGCCACTGCCAGCACGTCTTGAAGGCGCTCTTGCACAACGGGGTGCAGGCCCGACTGCGCGACCCGCACACACTGCTCCACACGCGCCTTCTCTAGAGGCACAAACGACAGCTCGTGCAGCTTTTGCAACGCCTGCGAAGCCCAGCACGAAAACAAGTGCACTGCAGTCAAGATGCAGGCACAGTGGAGGCAGGCCGCAGAATCGTATAAACACCCCTATGACCGCATTCCGGCTTTACCAGTCATGTTGGCAGTAATCTTACAGCTAAATTGGCACCAAGTGGCACCTCCACCCCACACAGCCGTGTGTACGGGTGGTGATGCAAGCATTCTTTCCCAACCTGCCACACTGTCGGCCCCTTCTTGTTCCTCGCCCAAGCCCCGCCCACCAGATCATGCCGCTGCTGAGCGGCTGCCAGCAGCAGCTCCCACACGGCCTGCAGCTGCTGCAGGGCTTCCACTTCACGCCGCGACCCAGAGTCAGCGGTGGCAGGGATGCGTGCGCGTGCGTCACGCGCACGCACCAACACGCGCTTCAGGCTGACGGCGGCACCTGGGGGGTGGAGGAAAAGGATGAAGAAGTGGAGGAGGGAGAGGGGATAATGGGACAATGAAAGGGGTGAAGAGGATGAAGGGTGGGAGGAGGAGGGGGAAGATGAAGAGAAGGATGTGGATTGAGAGCAATGGGAAGAGTCCTGGTGCATTGATACCCTGCTGTTTTCTGTGCCTTATCCTGCACTGCGCCTCCTGTTCCCTGCCGCCCCTAACCCTCACCAGACACATCCAGCCCACTGGCAGCCTCCTGGGCAGCTGAGGGTAGCAGCAGAGACAGCTGCTGGTTCAGCAGGGCCAGGGCTTGGCGAGGCCGGTCAGCAGCCAGGTACAACTCCACAGCTTCCTCAGGCTGAGCAGCCACCTGGGTGGTGGAGGTGGTGGTGGTGGTGGTGGGATGGCACATGATCCCTGGCTTAGAACCCCATACCTTCGCTTCCCCAAGCAGGCCAGGGTCAGGGCTGGGGCCAAGGGGTCAGGGTGAGAGTCAAGGACAGGTTCAGGTTCAGGTGATCAGGGCCAGGGTCAGGTCAAGGTCAGGGTCAACAAGGGTGTGACGAGCAGCCCAAGCAGCTAGTAAACAACCCCCCTCTCCTGCACTTTAGACTATTACCCCATGATGCCCACTGCACCCCTACATAGCCTTGCACCCTTCCCGCCCTGCCCCACCTCATCCTGCCCCACCCTGTCCCCGTGCAGCTGCTAGGCCCCCAGACCTCACCCTATTGCCCAGCCCTGGCTTATGAGCAAGCTCACCTGGCACTCGTAGGCCACCGCCTCAAACAGCCTCTTGCGCTCCTCAGGGTCGGGCACATAGGCAGCCAGCGCCCCCCCGGGCCGCCCCCCAGGCGCGCTGCCACCCCCCAGCAGGCTGCCAAAGTCCCGTGACTCGCTTAACAGCTCCCGCAGCATCTGCCACCATCAGGAACCCAGACAGCCAGGGGTCCAGGAGAGCATGGGCTGGGAGGGTGGGCGGGCGGGCGGGTGGGTGGGTGGGTGGGTGGGTGGGTGGGTGGGTGGGTGGGTGGGTGGGTGGGTGGGTGGGTGGGTGGGTGGGCGCACGGGTGGGCGCACGGGTGGGCGCACGGGTGGGCGCACGGGTAGGCAGGTCAGCTTATCAGCAGTAAAGAGAGCCTGCATGCCAGCGGAACTGGCCCACCTGCCCCTTGACCGCGATGCTGTTCCCCTGCATTGCCGCCGCCAGCATGTAGTAGCTGAGGGCCAGGCCGCTGTCCAGGTGCACCAGCTTACGGCCGTAAGCATGCACCAGGGCACCCACGTCTGGGCCGGGCTCAGCACCTGGGGTGATGGCGGCTCAGAGCACACAAGCACGTCAGGTGGAGCACGGCATTCTCCTCAGTGGGTGCCAAGTTGGCCAGAACACACAGCTTGAAGCATACACTGACAAGCATGGGGGCCCCTGCCACTGCTCCCTGGCTGGCTGGCTGGCTGGCTGGCTATCAGGGCCTGGCTGGCTAGCTGGCTGTCAGGCTGGCTGGCTGTCAGGCTGGCTGTCAGGCTGGATGGCTGTTAGGCTGGATGGCTGTCAGGCTGGCTGAGGCAGGCATTGCCTTCAGAGTGTTGAGTGTCCCACCTGGGGTGGTGATGGCCAGCAGCCGCTCCTGCCACAGGGCAATGGCCAGGTGCACGCTGTCCACGCGAAATGCACGCGCCATCTCATCCTATAGAGCCACCAGGCGGAAGGGCCGCTCACACCCATGGTCTGCGCCGTCCAGGCTAGCCTGAGCAGCCTGAGCAGCCTGAGCTAGCCTGAGCTAGCCTAAGCTGGTGATTGAGCTGCAGGGAGGGCAGGAGGCCGATAGGAGACACCAGCGAATGGCAGGGGTCAAGGTCGGGGCACCAGCAAGGGTATGGGATAGGGGGCAGCAGCGGCATGGCTGTGAGCTTTGACAATGGCAGCAGTGGATGCTGCGGCTGCTGCTGATCTGGCTGCTGCTGCCCTGGCTGCTGCTGCCCTGGCTGCAGCTGCTCTGGCTGTTGCTGCCCTGGCTGCTGCTGCCTGGCTGCTGTTGCCCTGGCTGCTGCTGCCCTGGCTGCTGCTGCCTGGCTGCTGTTGCCCTGGCTGCTGCTGCCCTGGCTGCTGCTGCCTGGCTGCTGCTGCCCTGGCTGCTGCTGCCCTGGCTGCTGCTGCCCTGGCTGCGCTTAACCATCACCTTCCACAGGAAAGCCAGTGCCGTGTTGAACTGCAGGCTGAGGAGGAGGACGGTGACGTACAGCAGCGGCTCCGACCCCTGGCAGCAGGCAGAGTGAGCTGGTAGGCATGGTGGAGAGTGAAGGGGGGGATCAACTTGGCAGGCCAGGCAGGTGGCAGCAGCACGCAGCCATACAACATCACAACAGACTCAGTGAAAGCAGGAGCAGCAGACTTAGCAGCCCCACCCTGCCTTGCCCTGGCTGTGTTTGCGTGGTGGGAGCAGGCCACGCACCCTCCAGGCAGAAGCTCCTCCCTTGCCACACGCTGGCTCTGCCGCAGTAGTCTTCTCCCTTGTTCATCTTGCTGTATCTGCTGGCTGTCTGTAACTGCTTGGCCTTGCCCTCACCTGGTCCCCTTCCCCTGCAGCCTCACCTGCTTAGTGTAGTAGGCAGCTGGCCAGCGGTTGATGTCAGCGTGCAGCTCAGCCAAGCCGTAGGGGACCAGCAGGCCGCTGCTGAAGCCTGAGGCCATGCCACTGAGCAGGCTGCCGCGGTCCAAACTGCTGGACATGGGCAGGGGCGAGGAGGAGGAGGGGGCGGCGCCTGTCTGCATGGGCCAGGCAAGGCAGTGGGGGAGGGGGTGGCAGGGGGGACAGAAGGGGGAGGGGTGGGTAGGAGGGGAGCAGAGGGTGGGAGGGGTGGGCAGGAGGGGGGAAGAGAAGGGAGGAAGAGGAGGGGGGAGGGGTGGGTAGGAGGGGGGAGGAGGGGGGAGGGGTGGAGGCCAGGAGGTCAGCAGGGCAGAGCAAGGAGCCATGCGTGCAGCAGGGAGGGAGGGAGGGCAACAGGGGATGCGGGTGAGGGGAAGAGGATAGAGTGAAGGACGCAAGGACAGGCATGGCTGCCTGGGCCCAGCTAGCTGCCTACATCCACCAGGCTGCAGCGTCCCACCTGGCCGGCTTGGAACAGCGTGAGCTTGCTCCACATGTAGTCCTCAATGGTGGTCAGCACACTGGGCTGCTTCAGGGCGGCCAGGGTGGCTGCCAGGGCGTCACAGGAGCGCACGTCCCCGGCCAGCAGGGCCAGCACCAGCACCAAGTATGGCTGCTTGGGCTGCCAGTGAAGAGGGTGTGAGGGAGCAGGGGGAGGGGGAGGGGGAAGGAAAAAGGGTAAATAGGAGGAGGGAAGAGGAGTGGGGTGGGCAGTGGGCGGGGGGTGGGGTGGGTCGGTGGCATGGCAGGTAGTCCACAATATGGCCACCTGGCAGATATCCCTACCCCTGTCCGTATCCCTGCCCCTACCCCTCCCGCTCCTCCTCTCGCTCCCCCTCTCCCTACCCCTTTCCTCCCCTCCTCCTACCCTGTTCCTCCCCTGTTCCTCTCCTGTT
Source organism: Haematococcus lacustris (assembly GCA_030144725.1). Lineage (NCBI taxonomy): Eukaryota > Viridiplantae > Chlorophyta > Chlorophyceae > Chlamydomonadales > Haematococcaceae > Haematococcus > Haematococcus lacustris. The sequence goes on along the minus strand of JASKMD010000024.1, from coordinate 4,985,356 downwards.
CCTCTCCTGTTCCTCTCCTGTTGCTCCCCTTCCCCTTATGCTGAGGGTGTGCCCAGCAGTGCGCACCTGGCTGCTCAGCGCTGCCTTATCATGCAGTAGCGACTCGCAGACACGAGCCAACTGGGTGGCTGTGCTGCAGGGCAGCAGGTCAGCAGCAGAGGCCCCAGGGGCAGTGGCAGGGGGCAGTGGCCTCGGTGGCAGTGGCGGGGGGCTGTGTGGCAGGTGGTTGTGGTAGGGGACTGTGGCCTCAAGAGCCAACACGCCCCTTACTGTTTTGGTATGCCAGTGGGAGGGTGCAGTTGCAGGCGGCAGTGGCAGGGGGCAGAGGCCGTTTAGCAGTGGCAGGGGTGCAGTGCGAGGGGACTGTGGCAGGCGCCAGATGCCTCAGTAGCAGTAGCAGTAGCAGGGGGCTGTGGCAGCACTAGGTTCAAGGCCAGCACCCCCCTCACCGCTCCGGTAGGCGGCCCCCCAGGCGCAGCCAGTCCTCTAGGAGGGAGCGGAAGCCCCCCTCCCCCAGCCTATTCAAGGCAGGCTCGTAGGCGGCCTGGGCAGCCTTGCGGGCAGCATCCACCCAGCCGTTGCGCAGGCTGAAATAGACCTGCGGCAAGGGGGGGAGGGGGGAGGAGGGTGTGCCAGCGGGAGCAGGGGGTGAGCAGGGGAGGGGGCCGGACAGGAGCAGCAGCAGGGGGAGGATGCAGGCAGCAGCAGCAGTGAGAGCAGACTGCAGTCAGGGTGCGGTCACGGGGTTAGAATGTCTGGTTGGTAGGACTGGGCGGCTGGGTGCACGGCCTGCTCTCTATTGAAGGAAGGGTCAGGGTCACGATGGGGCTGGTCAGGGCAGGGTCATGGGGTCAGGCAGCTGGTGGATAGGCTAGCTGGTGTGGCACTGGCGGCAAGGAGGTCAGGTCTGACCCCCCACCCCCCACCCCCCCACCCCCGGGCCCACCCCGCCTGACCTGCATCCATGAGGTATCCAGGCCCCCAGGGCTCTGGAAGTCCAGTGGTCCCCGTCCCGCCCCACCCCCCAGCTTCACCTGCAGGGCAGGGCTCGGCTAGAGGTTCAGTGCTGCGCTGCTGTAGGCCGGGGCCGGGGCCAGGGCCAGGGCCAGGGCCAGGGCCGGGGCCAGGGCCGGGGCCAGGTGCTGTAGAGCAGGGCCAGCTGAGGTGGGCATAGAGTGGACTCTGGACCAGACACGGAGGACCAGGCAGGCGGGCTGGACGGGCTTGGCTCGCAACAGCTGGGCTTGGCAGAGATGAGGAGTGAGCCTCCACCTTCGCACCAGCTTCCTGCCACCAGCCTGCCCTTCAGGTCGCCTACACTGCGCGCTGGGCCATGGCTACTGCCTTGACCTCACCAGCACCCACTGCCCCTACCTGGCAGCAGCCCTCATCCCCCTATCTGGCAGCAGCCCTCATCCCACTATCTGGCAGCAGCCCTCATCCCCCTCGCCTGCACAACTGCTTTGCCGCTACCCAAAGGCTGTCCCCCCGATCCATGTCATCCCCACCTCCTGGCCCCCACCCCCCTCCACCCCAACCCCAACCCCCTCACCCCAACCCCCTTCACCCCCTCTTCCACACCACCCCGTGTCCCCCTCATCCCCAACCCGTTCCCACCACCCCCCTCACCTGCACATAAGCCTGCACCTCCCTCAGGGGCTCTGGGTCTGCCCCCCGCTCCGCTGCCACCTTGTGGCGCAGCAGAGTGTTGCGCATGTGCTGGCAGTGACCCCGCTCCAGGTGCTTGCGGCCGCCTTGTGTCGCCAGCAGGCAGGCAGGTGAGCAGGCAGGCAGGCAGGCAGGCAGGCAGGCAGATAGACGGATGAACAGGCAGGGAGGCAGGCAGGTGAGCAGGCAGGCAGGCAGCTGTGCAGTGCAGCAAGAGGACACTACCCCCTCCCCCCAGGCCTCGCCACACCCTGAGCTGGCTGCCCCTCCTACCTGTTGCCAGCGCCTCCACAAACTTGCTGCCGCCAGCAGCGGCCTGGCCCCCCACCCCCCTGCCCCTGGCCTCCGCCAGCATGTCCACCAGCAGGGACCAGCAGGCACGCATGCTGCTGTCAGCCCCCCCAGAGGCCCCTGGGGCAGCAGGGCCATTGCTGGCGGCCCGGCCCGGCTTGCAGCTATCCCTGCAGCCACCCATTCCCGAGGGGCAGGAGTGGAGGGGGCAGGGGGTGGAGGGGGCAGGGGGTGGAGGGGGCAGGGGTTGGAGGGGGCAGGGGCGGGCGGGGATTGCCCCCTTTGCGGTGTTTGTGGTGTGGACTATAACCCTTTCCAACTTCCCCGGAGACAGGGGTTCGTGGGGGTTTAGGGTTAAGGTAAAGGCTAGGAGGAGGGCTAGGGGTATGTCAGAAACTCCGACCTCACCCTTACCCCTCAACCCCTGAAGGGGACAGGGGTTAATGGAGGTGGGCAAGAGGGAGCGGGCTGAGACAGCGGTAAAGGCTTGGGTAGGTGTTAAGCCCAGAGCCCAGGGCAGAAGGCATAACGCATAGGGCCGTCATGCAGCCAGGGTTCAGGCAGGGTGGGGGGCTTGGAGGGTGCAGGCGGCAGGAGCCAGGGGGGCAGAGCTATGGTTTGGGATGGGGGTGCGCTGCAGGGGGCGTGACGTGCAGGTGAGGTAAGGCCATGGGGCATGAATGGGGCTTGAGGAAGGCCGTGTGCCTTCCTCATGCCCACAGAAGGAAAGGATGGGAGGGTGGCAGGTGACTACACCAAATGCTGCCCTCCTCCCTTTTAGGCACACCAGTCAGTAAGGTAAGACATCCTTCCTTGACTGATTCAGAGGGGAAGGTGGCGGGGGTGTGGTGGGCGCGGGGCGGGGGTGTGACATGGGCACTGCTTGAGGGTGGGGTATGGCATGGGGCATGGGTGGCATGGGCAAGAGGTGGTCCCTTGCCGTGATGCCTGCCTGCTATCCCGCCTGGTGCCCCCTTCCCAGCTGCTCCTGTCCCGTCCCCCTGCCAGCTGAACCCCACCCCCTCGCCTGCTTTCCTTCTTGCCCATGTCCAGCCCACCTGGACTCCCGAGCCAGGTCAAACCCAGCATTGCCAGCTGCTACTGCCTCGTTGGCTCGGCGTACCACCTCCACGTACGCCTGCTCATTGAGGGGCAGCGCTGCCAGCCGGCTTCCATCACCACCACCACCACCACCACCACCACCTGGGTCAGCAATGGGCCAGTTAGGCAGGCAGACAGGCACCAAACATGTCAAGGGAGTCTTGCTATTGGCCAGAGATAGGAAGGTACTAAGACATGGTCTGGTGCAAGGCCAGGGCCCTGCCTCCCAGCAACTTGCTATGCACTGAATGCAGAGGCAGTGAGGTGAGGTGCAGCAGGGGAGGGGCACTGAGCCATAAGCAGCAGACTGCTAGCCTGCACCCTGGTCCATGCCTGAGCCCCCTCCCAGCCTCCCTGCCCTCCCAACTGCCTGTCAGCTGCGTCCAGTCAATATGAGGGTGGGCAGCAGCTGCTGTCTGGTGAGTGGGAAGGGGTGAGGCACCCTTGCTGCGCGTGGCTGCACAGCACAGGCCCCCATGTCCCCCTGATAATGCGTCACCACCCTGACACCTGGGCTGCCATTGAAACCACTTCTGGCCTGCATTGAGGCCAGGCATGCATGGGTGGCTGCAAGCACTCAGGGTGGAGCATGGTGGCGTGGCGAACACATGTGTTCAGCATGCACGCAGGCATGCAAGCATGTGTGAGGTAACCTTGCAGCAGCTCACCCTGCAGCGGCCCTCTGGCTGGTGTGCCAAACAAGGAGCCTCCTCCCCCTGGCACCTTAGCCCCTGCGCCCCCTGTTGAGCCCAGAGCTGGGCCAGACCCATGGTGGGGTGCTATGAGCCCGTACAGCTGCCGCTTGCTGGCTGCCCAGTCGTGCGCCATGCAGTCGTCCATGTAGGCATCAAACACAGCCACTGTATTCTGCTGGGCTTCCTGCAGTCAGTTGTTGGCCCCAACTGCTCCTTGACAGATGCCTGGTCAAGGGGCAGAAGCTGTGGCCATACGCTGCGGCACCATGCATTTTCATTTTGTGAGGAGCAGCTGGGTGGTGAGCAGCCGCGTTTGCACCTAGAGGGAAGCTATGTCACTGCTGAGAACATATGGCAAACCCCTGGTACAGCTACATATTGTCTGACACTAACATAGCTGGGTGAATCAAAACGAGTTGTGAATGTTCCTTAATGGGGAGGGGTTAACAAGGCTTAGCTGCAGCCAGCAGGTGGCAAGGCAAGTAGGTCGCCAGGGAAGCTGGGAGAACAGCTGTTGTTGTAAGGGTGCCTGTGGTTTGAAGCCTAAACAGAAGGAGAGGCAGAGATGTGCATTCCAGTGCACAACAATGCCAGGGGGGTACCTGGATGGTGGTGAGGATGGTGGACTCCTCCACCTGCCGCAAATACTCTTCCACACTGGTGGTGTCCGCATGAAATACATCCTCAATGGTGGGCTGAATGTCCAGCGTAGTGACATCCTGGGTGAGCCTGAGTGCAGTCAACTGTGCTTTTGTAACACAGCTGAAGCTGCTGTGTATGCTGCTGGGATGGGCTCACCTGGAAGTGTCAAACCCCTGCTGTGCAAGGAGCCGGGTTGCAGCGATCTGATTGTTCAAGGACCGGAAGTTGCCCGCCCTGGCCCGCAGTGTCTGGGCATACTGTTGAAGCTGGGCGAGGTTGCGCTCCACCCTTGGGAAGCTATGAAAGTCCTGGAGAAGTAGACGCGCGGCTTAGGAATACACAGCATTGCATCCGCTGTTGACACAGCTCCACGGCACATAGTTAATCTGTACCTGGGTGACGAGACTCTGTGTGTCACTGAGAAGGCTACTCCAGTCGGTCATCGCAGGCCCTAAGCTGTTCAAACTCACCTTTGCGCACTGCATGATGAAGCATGCCAACCTCACATTTCCCCATATTCAAATTGCTCCATATTGACACAGCCGGAATCATTCACAGCAGTCATCGCCGGTGCCGATGCTATCCAAGCTAGCCCCGGCTACATCGGTATCACAGGTGGGGCACTTGCAATTGGATACTAGGACCGCAACAAAAATGGATGCATTACAAGTTGTTTAAGCAGGGTGTTACATGCTAGCGAGAACCTTGGCCACCCGGATTCGACTCCTAAAGGTGGTAGTAGTTAAGTCGACTTTTCTCGGGTTAGCTTGCGGGCGGCTACAAGGCACGGCCCACATTGGTTTGGCCATCCGCACATAACTTAACAACTGGATTATGCAACAGCGGGACAATTACACATTAGAGCTTGCATGCAAACCTTGTGGGATCTCTGCAGAACTGCTCCACAACACAGGGAGGCAGCGCCGTGCCATCCCAGCACTTCGTAAACCGCTGGAAAGGCAGCTCTGCGGCTGCTGCTGCTGTTGCTGCATCTGCTATCGTGTCCGCTGCATCTGCTGTCGTGTACGCTGTCGCAAACGCTTTGGCCTTGAAGCTCAAATGAGAAGCGCTTGGTCTGCAATTCTAATGCTCCCAGCTTCCTCTTTGGCTGCGTGCCGCCCGATGGGCCAGCAGCTGCCGCCATCGAGGTTCGTCGACTACGGACGCGGGCAATCCTTAAGTCGGCAGATCAACAGATTAGCAACTGATACTGATCGCTCTTAAGACTAGCACGACGTGTCTGGCGAGCTGATGTACGCTCCATTGCGACTGACACAATGGGCCGCACATCGCTGATTTGGTGATTTGGTGATAGCTGATTTGGTGACGAAATAGTCGACTAGTCTACACTATTTATTATCTCTAGTCTATGGTCAGACTCAGGTGTTCCCAACTAACAGAAAATGACAGGAAACCGACCCTTGGCAGTAGGACGGCTGTAACTCTGCACTCACTGCGCCAAATATTATGCTAGATGATTCACAATGTAGCCAACCCGGCCAGCTACCTTTTACCCATCCAGAATAGTTTTACACTCAGTAGGCCGTGCACAGCAAAGCATTAAAGTTAGTGATTTAAATTTAAGCCATTGCGGGGCATGCAGTCATCGCTTCGACCGCCCGCGTCGCTCAGGCTGCTCTACTTGAGCGTGCGCGCCGGCAGCAGCAGTCGGATCGGAAGCGGTTGCGGCGATGTGGCAATGAGCCCACCTCCCCCCCATACCTTGAGGGCAATGCCACAGCTCGACCATCTCGACTTACAACATGCTACTTACTAGGTTAAGCTCCTCTCAGACAGTGTTACAAGCAGTCATACTCAGATAAGCTACAAGCTCACTTTGGTCTGTGACCCCCAACTCCCTTAGCCAATCTCAGGACCAGGGCCATGCAGTCAGTCGCACAACTCCACACCATGACCGAGTTTGGACTGGGCTCCTCTAGGAGTTACGCTCCCCTACATGCCATCCACCTGCGTGCAAAGTTTCATAGCTCGACTGCCACCCCACAGCCCCGTGGCCCTGATTCTGCTTGGAGAAGATGATGTCACTTTGAAGATGTTAAACTGATAGAGGCCTGGGCTGTTTAACGTGCGGTTTGTTGTACTAAATGCGCCAAGGGGTCAAGAACAAACATTTTGTGGCCATTTTCCTGTGGGTGCAGCGGGTGCAACACAGTGGAGGACACAGTGGAGGAGGGGGGGTGTAAGCCGGGTGATACCTTAGTGTTCGCCGACCCAGAAGGTGTATTCGGCGGAAGCGAGCGCAAAACAATGTTTCAATCACCCCGTCTAGGTGCCTTGCACGCCCGGCAGGCATCGCGTTGGGTGTTTGCCGGACATTCCATTTGTGCACAACCAGCTCAATACGCTAGGTAGATGGGGCCTCAACGATGTGGCTCACCGTGCCAAGGAGACCCGTCTCGCCGATGTGATTTGTTCGCGGGCACATGTGGCAGTACGCGAGCAGAGAATCCAATGGCTAGCGCTGATGGTCAGATTACGCGGACTAAACCGCCAATGCCAATGTGATAAACGCTATCGAAAACAGTGCAGTATTGAGAGAGTACTTGCATGAAGATTACCAACCCCATGTTGGGAACACCTGAGTCAGACTCAGGCGCCCGCAACATTCAAAAAATGGCAGTAAACCGACCCCTGGTAGTAGGACGGCTGTAACTCTGCACTCGCTGCGCCAAATTTAATGCTAGCTGGCTCAGTATGTAGCCAACCCAGCCAGCTACCTTTCACCCATCCAGAATAAACATACACCGAGTAGGCCGTGCACAACAAAGCGTCAAAGTTTGTGATTCAAATTTGAGCCGTAGCGGAGCATGCAGTCATCGCTGCGACCGCCCGCGTCGCTCAGGCTGCTCTACATGGGCATGCGCGTCGGTATCAGCAGTCGGATCGGAAAGCGTATGCGGCAATGTGGCAATGAGCCCACCTTCCCCCCATACCTGCAGGGCAATGCCACAGCTCGACCAATTTGACTAACAGCATGCTACTTACTAGGTTAAGCTCCTCTAGGACAGTGTTACAAACGCTCATACACAGATAAGCCATACTCTCACTTTGGTCGGTGACCCCCAACTCCCTTAGCCGATCTCAGGGCCAGGCCATGCAGTCAGTCGCACAACTCCACACCATGACCGAGTTTGGACTCGGCTCATCTGAGAGTTACACTCCCCTACATGCCATCCACCTGCGTGCAAAGTTTCATAGCTCAACTGCCACCCCACAGCCCCGTGGCCCTGATTCTGCTTGGAGAACATGATGTCACTTGGAAGATGTCAAACTGATAGAGGCCTGGGCTGTTTAACGTGCGGTTTGTTTCAAGAGATGCGCCAATGAGTCAAGAACAAACAAAGTGTGTGGCTTTTCCTGTGGGTGCAGCGGCTGCAACACAGTGGAGGACACAGTGGAGGAGGGGGGTGTGTAACCCGGTGCTACCTTAGTGTGCGCCGACCCAAATGATGTATTCGGCGAGAAGCGAACACAGTTTTATGTTTCAATCACCCCGTCTAGGTGCCCTGCACGCCCGGCAGGCATCGCGTTGGGTGTTGGCCGGACATTCCACTTGTGCACAACCAGCTCACTACGCTAGGTAGATGGGGCCTCAGCGATGTGGCTCACCGTGCCAAGGCGACCCGTCTCGCCGACGTGATTTGTTCGCGGGCACATGTGGCAGTACGCGAGCAAAGATTCCAATGGCTAGCGCTGATGGTCAGATGACGCGCATTGTCTTGCGGCTACCAATGGTCACCCCCGCCATTGGCCCCGCAATTCAATTTTTGGCACCGTCTTTGATCCGCTGCATGTAATTCTTCCACCATTGGGCTCTACATCTCACAACGGTGTCGCTAGCAGGTTAGGCCCTCTTTTGTCGATTGTACTGCACTGTCTCGACGACATGATTAGCTTCGCAATGCCATTCTCTATCTGTTTATATGCGTGTCGCAACAGGAGAGATGAATTGGTGGCCGGAGGCATTTCCGCGCCGAGCAGCCTTTGCTGCCGTCGGACTGGCAAGTCGCGGTTTCTTCCCAGGCAAGCACGGGGTGCTGTTTCTTAGTGCGTTTTGCATACAATGTCAACACATGCAACCAAATCTGCTGACCTCCACAGGTGCTTGGCAGTTGTGAGGATCAGCATCAAACCCACAGCAGCCCAAGGGTCTTCCAAGCAGGAGTGCAGCAAGGGAATCAGCTCTTGAAAACAGTGAGCAAGAGGTGAGTAAGGTTGTAATTTACCTCACCTTGTCTAGGTCAGTTTGATGTTCACGCGCACACTTGCGCAACGCATGACAGGCATGAACAGCTGAGGGTAACACACAACTGTCATGAGCCTTAGTTTCGAACTATTTCTACTTTTTTCCAACCATGTTTTGTGGTGTGTGCCCCAAGACCTTGTCTTTGTGATTGTGTGTGCAGGATGCCAATAAATCACCCCCATCTCCATCACCGAGCAAGGCAGCAGCGGCGTAGAGCAGCAGCCAACAAGGAGGTAGCAAGGAGTCAGCAAGGCATGACATGGAGCTGGACGTTGTTGTTGTGTTGTGTTGTGTGTTGTTGTGTTGTGTCACCTTGTTGTTAGGGTACCCCCCCCCTCCCCCCTAAAATCTAGCCCACCCCAGCCCACCCCAGCCCAGCCCAGCCTAGCCTAGCCTAGCCCACCCCAGCCCAGCCCAGCCCACCCCAGCCCAGCCTAGCCTAGCCCAGCCCACCCCAGCCCAGCCTAGCTTAACCCGCCCAGCCCAGCCCAGCCCAGCCTGATTTGGTACCATGGGGCATAGGCAGCAAGGCAAAGTGCTTAGCAGTCCCGTGGTGAGTGTTAGCTATAGCAAGGAGGTGCGACCAGTCCTTGCTTGTTGTGCACATAGCATAGGTGGTGTGTGAGGCATGTGTTGTGGTGTTGTTGTTGAGGTGGTGGTGTTGATGTGTACGAGTGGAGGTGTTGTGGTGTGGTGTTGCCACCTTTTTACATCAATGCATGTGCTTGGCATCAGCGATACATGTCTTCTGTAGTGGTGTTGCAAGGCGTTTGAGCATCGATACATGTATTTCTGTAATGATTTTGCGTGACATGTGCCTGCTGAAGTTGAGGAAGAGGGTTGAGGCACCACGGCACATGTAACACTGAAAGCCAGAGCCATCCCGAGCCATCCCGACAACATATTGCCAAGTGATGATGTGGCGCTGTCATAAGGCAGCTTGCATTTGCATAGAGTCATGCCGCAACGTCAGTGAGGTAAGGGGTGCCAGCAGGCTGACTTGTGCGCATATTCATGAATTATATGCTCCATGCACTGACATGCAAGCAGGCGTACTGCACTTGTGCCGTTGGCTTACGGCGTGCGTAGAAGGAATGCTAGCCTCGCCTTATGATGTGCGTGAGTCTTTTAGGAGCGGAAGGCACAGGTCAGGTTTGGGCGGGCGCCGATCTGAGCTAGTGTTTTGCGGCTGCTGGGTGCCGCATACGCCTGTTACACCCGACTGCGTCAAAACTTTGTCACGAGCTACACGGAGATTCGCGCCCCAGACCGTCTCACATTTGCGGGGCCAATGGCGGGGGTGACCCAATGTGATAAACGCTATCGAAAACGATGCACTATTAAGAGAGTACTTGCATGCATATTACCAACCCCATGTTGGGGGCGCCTGAGTCAGACCCTCCCAACTCTGATAAAACCTTTTACACAACCATGTCATGGACATTCCGGTGCCGAGACGTGTGCGATTAACGTAGCACCGTGCGGCATGCGATGACCGCTTAGTCTTCTATACGCCCGTAATGCCAGGAACCCCATAAACGAAAAAGTGCGCCCACCAATCAGCCGGTCGCTCTCACCACATCGCGCAGCGCAAGTCAGCTGTGGGAGTGCTTCGCAATACCGTGGTTGCCTCCTAACGCTCTGAAGGCAAGTACAGCCGGCGCTTGTGATTCCTCCCGGCTCAATTAACCCGAGAGTGTTTCCTGGATGTAGACGCGCGCCCAGTTCTACTTCTGTGGAGGCATACCCGTTGATGACCCTAAAGCTTAGATGTACCTTCCATTTCAAGGTGTGCAGCCTACACCAAGCTTGCTATGTTGCTGTTGATGGGTATGTCGTATGAAGCAGAATGACCCGCCCTTGCTACCGCTCTCAATGTAGACAAAGCATAAGTAAACAGGAAGTTATCCACTTCGTGCATAGCTACCCCCAACAACATCTTTGTCTACTACTGCTGCCACAGAGGCAACTGCTGCCACAGAGGCAGCTGCTGCCACAGAGGCAAAACTTGAAGAGGCCAGATCTCAGCTTCGCTCATGCCAGAGTGTCAACATGCGCACCGCCACCGACCTGCAAGTGTGCCAAGAGCGATTGCACCAGTCCCAGCAAGCGTTGCAGCAGTCTGAGAACGAGGTGCTTGCCTTGCAAGTGTCTTTGCATCGCTACCGATCAGAACTTTCAGCTTCAAAACAAGAGCTGGCAGCATGTAAGGGCAAGGTCAGGAGCATGGGGACCCAGCTGGCAGCCATGCGGGCCCAGCTAGCAACAGCGAAGAGGGCCATGCCCAGGGACGTGCGTGACAAAATGTCCTGGCTGCAACGCAATGAGGTGTCACTCTACACCTTGAAGCGCTGGCATGCCATGTGGGGTGCCTAGCTTCCCTACCCTTACCCGGTGGGGCAGCTTCGTGACAGCTTGCGTGTCCCTCACCCGTGTGCTCGGGCCCGTCACCAAGGCCGTGGCTATCATTATGGAAGAGCGGGGAGCTTTGGCACCAGACCGGGCAACCGAGTTGAGTGGCCTGTTGCTGAACACCACCTTCACCTTTCAAGTCATGGTGGTGGCTGTGGTGGGGCAGCAGATCATTATGCCCGAGCTAGGCTGGGCTGCCACTGGGGGGGGCATGCACGCATTTGAGGTGGCGCGGCATGTAGAAGCCCTGTCAGACAGCCTATTGGGGGCACTTGTGGACCAGGACTTCCCTGAACTCTTCTCACGGGCACAAGAGCTCGTCCCCCCTGCACAGTGGGAGGGGGTCAAGCTTGAGCTAGTCCACCTCATCACCCAGCACATCGACGCTATGTTCAGATACTTGGGTGGGCACGGCAAAGTGTACCTGCAACTTCCCCATCTCCTTCCTGCAATGGCGTCTTCCGATGCAACATATGCAGCCCACGCAGCCAGGAGGGTGTTGGAAAAGGATGCTGCGCACCGCAAGCAGTGGGAGGCTTGGGAGGAGCAACAGCATGAGGAGGAGCGCCAACCAGATCACGGCAACCGTAAGCGCATGCGCCGGCCATTACCACCCCAGTCATGCAACCCCGCAGAGTACGATCCGTTCAACACTGTATCCATGTTCTGTGCCGACATTGAAGCCATGGCTGCCAACGAGGAATGCAGCCCACGACTCTTCATGCACTTGATGCACTTCCTTGGGGCAGCGCCAACGTCCAATGCGCATGTGGAGTCAGCCCTCCAACACGCCAAGCATGGACATGGCAGCAAGCAGCAGGAGGGGCACATTGAGCAGCGTACCAAAGCAGCTCTTTCCTCAGGCCCAGGGGGTGTTGCCTAAGGTCACTCTCCCTTCTGGTAGTTATGTGATGCCTGGTGCTTGCTTGTGTAACCTGGTCAAGCTATGGCAGCCATGTGTCATACTGTGCCATGTTATGTTGCGCCATGAGGTGGTGCGGTTTGGTGGTACGGGGAGGGAGTGAAGTTGGACGTTGCAGTTGCCTGGGAAGGGTGCTTGCAGTCTTGCTAGCTGTTTGCCATCAAGTATATGTTGCTCATCTATTGTACCCAACCAATGTGCACTCGTGCAAATTAAGGGCTGGCTGGCTTGAAAAACTTGAGAGTTCAGGTCTGAAACTTGGCATGTAGGTTGTTGAGACCTAGGGGAGGTCAAGACTCTCTTGGGCCAAAGTGTAATTCTCACTCGGTGTCGAGTTGTTGGACCAGGTGTGGGGCTGTGACCCTGATTTTGGCTAAGGGAGTTGGCACCGAGTGATCAAAGTGTCTTTTCATGAAATGTGAGTATGAGAGGTTGTAGAGGGTGGTTACAGCTGCCCAACCTAGTAGGTAGCATGCAAAAAATCCAAGCCAGTGATGAGCTATGGCCCGTGTCCTAGGACCCTGCGCAGGGTCCTAGCGTCACCATGGTCGTAGGACCCTGCGCAGGGTCCTGGCGACCCTGCGCAGGGTCCTACTGACCCTATGAGTCAGGAGTTTTCCAGCTTTTGTTCTGACCCTGTGTGCCAGGACCTTGTCAGGCTTCCCGCAGGCCCTTTGCTAGGTCCTGTCGTTTCTGTTTGGTATCCTCCCGACTCTGTGTGCCAGGACCCTGCGCAGGGTCCTACGACCATGGTGACGCTAGGACCCTGCGCAGGGTCCTACAGACCCTGCGCAGGGTCCTGGAAACCCTGTGCAGGGTCCTGCTGACCCTGTGTGCCAGGACCCTGCGCAGGGTCCTACGACCATGGTGACGCTAGGACCCTGCGCAGGGTCCTACAGACCCTGCGCAGGGTCCTAGAAACCCTGCGCAGGGTCCTGCTGACCCTGTGTGCCAGGACCCTGCGCAGGGTCCTACGACCATGGTTAGAATTAAAACTAAATATTAGAACAACTATTTTGTAGTTTATTTTTAATATTACATGTATTTAATATTTAAAAGGCGCTAGGACCCTGCGCAGGGTCCTACAGACGCTGCGCAGGGTCCTGGTGACCCTGCGCAGGGTCCTGCTGACCCTGTGTGCCAGGACCCTGCGCAGGGTCCTACGACCATGGTGACGCTGGGACCCTGCGCAGGGTCCTGAAAACCCTGTGTGCCAGGACCCTGCGCAGGGTCCTACGACCATGGTTAGAATTACAATTAAATATTAGAACAACTATCTTGTAGCTTATTTTTAACATTACCTAACGGTACATAACGGTACATGTATTTAATATTTAAAAGGCGCTAGGACCCTGCGCAGGGTCCTGGCGCTCTGGCCTTCTGCAGGGTCCAACTGACCCTTTGTAGGGTCCTACTGACCCTGTGAAGGGTCTTGCTGACTAGCACAGGTCGGTGGCATCTGGATGAAAGCCATAATGAAAATTTCAAAAAAATCCCTATCATCATGTTCTTTAGGATTCTTAGTGCTGATGAACATGACTAAGTGCTTCAGACCCTGTGCAGGGTCCTGGTGACCCTGTGCCGGGTCCTAGTGACCCTGCACAGGGTTACAGTGACCCTGCGCAGGGTCCTGGTGACCCTGCGCAGGGTCCTAGTGCACAGGCCTTTTGCAGGGTCCTGTTGCCCATTTGCAGGGTCCTGGTGACCCTGTGCAGGGTCCTAGTGACCCTGCGCATGGTCCTGGTGCACAGGCCTTTTGCAGGGTCCTAGTGACCCTTTGTAGGGTCCTACAGACCCTCTGCAGGGTCCTGCTGACTGGCAGAGGTCGGTGGCATCTGGATGAAAGCCATAATGAAAATTTCAAAAAAATCCTCGCAACATGGCATGCAACCTCGCAGCCTTCTTGTCACCCAGCCAACTTGCAACGTCCCTGCTCTACAACACGCCTAGCACAAACGCTATGTACGTGCTCTACATTGCGACATCTCGTACTGCCGTAAGTCGATGAACAACGCCTGAGGTGCGTCTCTAGCTAGTAGCGACTTCCAATTGCAATGAGTCAGCTCCACGCATTCAGAGCCTCGTAACTCAGCTCGCAGCCAGGCCCGAAACTATGCTCGCTTCCAGTCACATCGCACCTAGCTAGCTAGCTCAGACACGCAACTTAGCCGCAACTTAGCCTAGCCAGCAGTGCAGCCCCAGCCACTTCCCCTACCATGAGGCAGCCAACCCGGATGCTAGGCGTACAACCATCTACGTCGCTAGCTCAGCCACGCAGTCCAGCTACTTCACCAGCATCGCAGCCATCCACACAACCTCGCAATCTCGATATGTTACAGCCACGCAGCAACGCAAAAAACCAACGTAGCAAGCCTAGCCACGCATCGACACACAACGACCGAGCCTCGCCGTCAGCCATGCAAACATCCATGCGAAGTTGTCAAGGTGAGTGGCTATCCCTCTGCAAGTGACCCTTCCCCTTTGCCACCACCACCTCCCAGGCCGTCGTCGCACCTTGCCCCACTCCCTATCCTACCTTGCAGCCTGGAGCAACCTCCTCCTCCCCTCCCTCCTTCCCTCCCTCCTTCCCTCCCTCCCTCACGCCCTTTCTCACGCCCTCCCTCACGCCCTCCCCCCCTTTACATGTCTCTACAGGTGGCTACAGGTCCCCTTACCTTCCTGACCTACCATTCCCCTTCCCTTCCCACTCGCCCTTGACCTCACCCTCACCCTCACCCTCACCCTCACCCTCACCCTCACCTTGGCAGGTGAGTAAGCATGCATGTTGTGGTTCGTATTGCCTTGCATTTGGGAGCCTATGCTGGGTTGCATCAGAGAAGCCACCAGCAAGGTTTGAGCGCTTGTACACCTCTTCGCAACACACAACGAGCTTGGAGCGGTAGCCAGGACTTCCGGTGGGTGCACATGCTCTGGTGGTGTCAGCCTACCCAGCCCAGTTCTGGTCATGCATGTCCTTATTCATCTGCTTGCTGGCTTATGTTTGCTTGCAGTTGTTGACAGCTTGAGTATGACAAGTGTAGCAAGGCTTGGTGATTGCAAGCAAGGTGGTAGCGGCGTGACATGGAGGGGGGCATTGAGCATAGCTGTAAGTGGCCAGTCCCTGCACATGAGTTGTCACCAATGCCAAGCCTAAGTGCAAGGATGCCTCTTGCTGCCGCAGGTCTGATGGTCACACTGCTGCCCCTTGCCCCCTTCTCCCTTCGCCCTTCCCTGCCCAATCCCACCACCACCACATCCGAGTCTGCCACCTACCTCCCCTCCTCCCCTCCCCTCTCCTCTCCCCCACCCCATGGCACCCAGCAGCCCTTGGCGTAGCAGCATGGAGTGGGCAGCCTGGAGCGGGCAGCCCGGAGTGGGCAGTCTGGAGCGGGCAGCCTGGAGCGGGCAGCCTAGAGCGGGCAGCCTGGAGCGGGCAGCCTGGAGCCAAGCCTAGCCTAGCCCAGCCTAGCCTAGCCTAGCCTACCCCAGGCTAGCCTTGCCTAGGCTAGCCTACCCTAGCCTACCCTAGCCCAGCCTAGCCTAGCCTAGCCCAGCCTAGCCTAGATCAGCCTGATTTGGTGCCATGGGGCAAAGGCAGCAAGGCAAAGTGCTTAGCAGTCCCGTGATGAGGTGTTAGCCCATAGCAAGTGCATCCAATCCTTGTGGTTGTGCTCATGGCATAGGTTGTGAGTAAGGCATGAGTCGTTGTGTTGTTGTTGTTGTTGCAGTGGTATTGTGTTGTGGTGTTGTGTGGTGTTACCATCTTGCATCAATGCATGTGCTTAGCATCAGCAATGCATGCCGTTTGTAGTGGTGTTGCATACATTGTAAGGTTGTACCATAAGACATGTCATGGCAGGTTTGCGCGTGCAAGGTGAATGTCATGATGGCTTAGATGACATGCACGTGAGCAACAAGAGGGAGAGTGCATGAGGGGTCATGTTGTAGTAGCAAGTACAAGAATCATGCCTTGTAGACCCTGTAGACTGGTCAGCAAGACCCTGTATAATGATCAGCAGGACCCTGTAATAACTGCCATCAGAACCCCGCACAGGGTCACCAGGACCCTGCGCCGGGTCACCAGGACCCTGCGCCGGGTCACCAGGACCCTGCGCAGGGTCACCAGGACCCTGCAAATGGTCAGCGGGACCCTGTAATAACTGCCATCAGAACCCTGCACAGGGTCGCCAGGACCCTGCGCCGGGTCAACAGGACCCTGCGCCGGGTCACCAGGACCCTGCGTAGGGTCACCAGGACCCTGCAAATGGTCTGCAGGACCCTGTAAAAACTGCCATCAGGACCCTGCGCCGGGTCGCCAGGACCCTGCGCCGGGTCACCAGGACCCTGCGCAGGGTCACCAGGACCCTGCAAATGGTCAGCACGACCCTGTAAAAACTGCCATCAGGACCCTGCGCCGGGTCGCCAGGACCCTGCGCCGGGTCACCAGGACCCTGCGCAGGGTCACCAGGACCCTGCAAATGGTCGTCAGGACCCTGCAAATGGCCGATGCGCTAGGACCCTGCGCAGGGTCGGCAGGACCCTGCGCAGGGTTTTTTCGGATTTCAAATGGTAATAACATCGCACGAACTTTGAGTTTTTCAATGACAACAACGGCGTTGAGTCGGCCTTTCCTGGGGCTATCTGCGGTATGCCTCCCGGGAGAAATGGTTCTGGTGACTTCCGGCCTTAATCGGCGCGAGTGTGGTATGCACGTCGTGGCATGCATGACACAAGTTGTCGCTAAAGCAAAGGCTGAAGCAAGCTGCCTCCGCCTCTACTGCCTCTAACCATGCTCACACAGGCAAATTAGTGCGGATATTCGTCATCCTAGGGGGGTAGTTTTTTGATGCGGTTCGCCTCGGATTGTCCTTGCGACTCCAACGCCACTTGACGCTTGTTGAAATTTTGAGTATGTGAGCAGTTGGAGTGTAGGTACCTACAGTACTGTAGATGTCTACAGTACTGTAGATGTCTACAGTACTGTAGGTGTCTACAGTACTGTAGAGGTCTACAGTACTGTAGATGTCTACAGTACTGTAAGTGGTCCCTCGAGGTACCTCGAGGTACCTACAGTACTGTAGATGTCTACAGTACTGTAGATGTCTACAGTACTGTAGATGTCTACAGTACTGTAGGTGTCTACAGTACTGTAGAGGTCTACAGTACTGTAGACATCTACAGTACTGTAAGTGGTCTCTCGAGGTACCTCGAGGTACCTACAGTACTGTAGATGTCTACAGTACTGTAGATGTCTACAGTACTGTAAGTGGTCTCTCGCGAGGTACCCCGACAGTATTGTAGACACCTACAGTACTGTAGCATGGCCGTATCTCACCAACCGCGCAAAATTACGAATTTTAGTTTCAACCCCCGATCTTACAATGCCTTCTTTAGACTATGTACCAAGTCCGAGGCTCTGTTCGTGTACTCGCGAGGTACCCCGACAGTACTGTAGACACCTACAGTACTGTAGCATGGCCGTATCTCACCAACCGCGCAAAATCACGAATTTTAGTTTCAACCCCCAATCTTACAATGCCTTCATTTGACTATGTACCAAGTCCGAGGCTCTGAATCTCAAAAATGCTGTTACTAATTTGCCTGAGTGCTAGTACAGGGACGTCTGAATGAGAGGGCAATGTAGCGTGCAAGACACCACACTGACAACCGTTAACTACCTTCGTTCCCACAGCGTGACACGGCCAGGGTTTAGAACGTTTCCCCCGAGGAGTCGAACCTCTGAAGCAGGTGTGCGCGAAGGCCCACCTGCCCCTTTCGCCCACCATGTCACACTGCAGTACAGAAGTACTCGGAGGCGAGCTAGGCTTCGAGGAGCCGTTCGCTACATTCCTCCCCCTCCAAAGAGGAAACGTTCCGCCCTCGTGAGAACACGAGGACTCGCAACACTAATTAGTGATGCTAGGACAAACCATGCACTGCATTATATGCAGTCAACACTTCCAGGCAGTTCACAAGGTTATTCCTCGGCTCCCATGTGTTGTAAGAGTCATCATAACCCTGCCACTTAACTAAGTAGCCTCGTGCTTTACTAGCACGCACGCCACGATGGGCAAGCAACTTCTCCACCTCATACAGAGGCGCCTCATCCAACCACTCCACAGGAGGAGGCAAGTGAGGATGCTCACTGGTGTAGGGTCTCAGAAGAGACACATGGAACACAGGGTGCATGCGTGCCATGGCTTGTGGCAGGTCCAGGCGAACAGCAACAGGACCTACATGCTCTAGCACCTTGAAAGGTCCTATGAACCTAGGCAGCAGCTTCTTAGCCTTACCTGGCTTCATCCTGAGGTTCTTAGTGCTAAGAAGCACCAACTGACCAGTGTGGTACTCCACTTCCTGGCGTCCCTTGTTGGCCATATAGGCCTGTCGCCGCTGAGCCAGCTCCATGAAGTGGCGAGCCTGCTTGACATTGCTCTGCCACCACTCAGACAGTCTCCTGGCAGTGGGACAGTACACCTCGCCAGGCAGCTCCAGCAGGGCAGGTGTCAGAGGTGACTGGCCAGTATTGACCAAGAAGGGCGTGGACTGGATGGACTCCTGCCAACTATTGTTGACAGCAAACTCAGCCAGAGATAGGAAGAAGGGCCAGTCAGACTGAGCAGGTGAGATATAATGGCGAAGCATTTCCTCTAGGGTACGATTGTACCTCTCAGTCTGACCATCAGACTGTAGATGATAGGCACTAGACTTACATTCCTTTACACCAAGAATGGTCATAATTGACGCCCAGAAATGATTAGTAAAATGGGAGCCCCTATCAGAGATGATTTCTCTAGGTACTCCATGGTGTTTAAACACATTGTCAATGAAGAGACGGGCAAAGCTCTCAGCATTCATAGACTCACGGCAAGGCACAAAGTGCACCATTTTAGATAGCCTGTCTACAAACACGGCAATGGCATCAAAGCCATGCTCACCAGGAGGTAGCTTAGTAATTAGGTCCATTGAAATAGACTCCCATCTGTCATAGGGTATGGCCAGAGGCGTGAGCAGGCCTCCAGGTTTGGTATTAACAGATTTGTTACGCTGGCAAGCATCACAGTTGGCCACATAATGGCGTACCTCAGACCTCATGCGGGGCCACCAGAACATCCTGGAGATACGCTCCAGCGTTTTGGTAATGCCCACATGACCTGCAAACTGCGCATCATGCATCTCCACCAATATCCTGGTTTTGAGCTCTGGGCAGTTAGGGACCACTATCTGGTTCCTTTCTCTGGTGCGATACAGCCCATGCTGATCCTGATCATACTGATCCACCATGCTGGCAAAAGCCTCATCTGCTGCATACGCTGCCAGCAGCTGCTCTGTCATATTGACAGCATGCAGAGGGTGCAAAGGCACAGGGGGTGGGGGCAAAGGCTGCTCCAGCACCAACTGTGGCTGCGGCTCCTGCTGCGGCTGCTGCACAACTGGCTGCTGCTGCTGCACAGTAGCTTCCTCCCCCTCCAAAAGGCGCTTCCTGCTCCTGGTCATAACCATGACAGGGTTTGTGACAGGAGCATCAGGTATGCGTGACAGGGGGTCAGCAGGGTTAGTATCACCAGGCAGGTACTCTATGGTAAAATTATACCGTGAGAGGAACTCTAACCATCTGGTTTGGCGTCTTGATAAGACCTTCTGCGTTTTCAGAGCCACTAAGGGCTTGTGATCTGTATATAGAGTGAAAGGGACACCCTCCAGGTAGCAACGCCACTCTTTACACGCAGTAATGATAGCAAGTAATTCCTGCTCTTGCTTAAATAAGCCAGAGGGTAACCCTCTTGCATGAGCACCGCTCCTACGCCTTGCAAAGAGGCATCACAATATACCTGGAAAGGCTTAGTGATATCAGGTATCTTAAGTAGAGGTACTTTAGATATAGCATGTTTGAGAGCATCGAAAGCTTGTGATTTGTCATCAGGCCATTTATGCCAGCTAAACTCAGTGCCTGCTTTACCAGTCAGGTCAGTGAGCGGTGCTGCAAGAGCACTGAAATTGTGTACAAATTTGCGCACAAAATTGGCAGCACCAAGAAATTGCTGCATGGCAGTTAAACTGCGTGGCACTGGCCAAGAGGTGATGGATTTCACCTTATCAGGGTCAACAGCAATACCCTGATCACTGACAATGTGACCCAGAAATTTCAGGGCAGTTTTGAGAAACTCACATTTTGACAGCTTAGCTTGGAACTGATGTTTCCTGAGCAGCTCCAAGACTCTCCTCAGATGATTGAAGTGATCTGGAACTGATTTGGACATGATGAGTATATCATCAATATACACCAGGGCACAGTCATTAATGACATCAGCAAAAGCATTATTCATAACACGTTGAAACGTGGCAGGTGCATTGGTTAATCCAAAGCATAGTACCTTAAACTGGTACAAGCCAGTAGGTGTCCTGAAAGCTGTCTTGGGCACATCCTCATCAGGGATCCTAATCTGGTGATAACCAGCCTGTAGGTCAAGTGATGAGAATACCGTGCAACCAGCTAACCTGTCAAACAGGTCATCCACTCTAGGCAGTGGGTACTGATCCCTCAAGGTAATCTTATTGAGCTGGCGGTAATCCACACACATCCTTAACTCACCTGACTTCTTTTTCACAAAGAGGACAGGGGCAGCATAGGGTGAGGATGACGGCTCAATGATGCCCTGTTCCAGGAAAGCAGCAACCTGCTTCTTCATCTCCAGCAGCTCAGGTTGGCTCATCTTATAAGACGGCAGAGCTGGTGGCTTACAGCCAGGCTGAAGAGGGATGGTATGTCCCACTGGACGTTGAGGAGGCAGTTTATTGAAGGGTGCGAAGACGTCCTCAAACTCAGATATGAGCGCTGTCAGCTGAGCTGCCACAGCATGGGGAATGTTGGTAGGGTAATTGATAGGTGTGTCAGGGGGTGAGGTTGTTGATTGAGTGTGAGGGACAGGGTCATTGGACAGCAGATTTGCTGGAGAAGGGGTAGGGTGCACGGACAGCAGATTTGCTGGAGGGGGGGTAAGGTTGACGGGTTGAGAAGATATCAGAGCGACCAGAGATTGGCCTCCTTTTCTTAACCACTTGTATGCCACCTTAGCTGACACTGTAGCATGACTATGCTTGGCCAGTATATGGGCACAGTGTGGGGCCAGAATTGGCGCTGCAGGCTCACACTTGAGCACGGTCTTGTTAGCTGACATCTGCAGGGTCACTGTACGCGCCAGGTAATCCAGCAAAGCACCATTGGACTGCAACCAGTCGCTACCCATTAACACATCAAAAGCAGAGAACATCTCTGGCATAACTAACAAGTCTACTTGGCAGTTCAAAGACTGGACCTGCAGCTGTACAGTGCATGCATGTGTGCACATGACAGGCTGGCCATTTGCAACCTGGAACTCCCTAGGCTGCTGCAGTCTGTAGCTACTCAGAGAGTACATCTCAACAGCTGCACAATTGATGAAACTTGCTGCTGCACCACTGTCAAACAGCATGGTGCAATTCCTACCATTCACCTTGCCAGAGAACGAGAAGTGTAAAACACTGTCGTCTGCAGCACTGTCCCTTGGCAAACATGCCTGCTTAACTGGCACAGTCCCACAGGCACCAACACAGGCCTGGCGCACTGGTTGGGCAAAGCCTCAACGGCGCCGGTCACCCCTGGAGCCTTGCTGCTTCCAGCCACCCTTGCCAGGGGGGCTGCGGTCTCGCTTCTGGGGCCGGGGGGGAAGATCCCCAGGAGGGTTGGCATGGCGGGAAGGGGGGCCCAAGGAGGCAGGGCGGGGGTAGCCGCTGACCCGGCGGGCCTCATCTGCTGGCAGGTGCTTCAGGTTGCAGTAGTCACGGAAGTGGTTGGGGTTCCAGCAGTGATGGCACGCATAGCCAGGAATTGGCAGGGTGGACCCGCCAGCAGCAGGTGCTGGGCACACAGGGGCCGTGGCCGGGGGAGCCTGGGCAGCACGGCCAGCATGGCGACCCCCACCTTGGCTGCTGTGGCGGCTGCCACGGTGTCCTCCACTGCTGCTGCTGCTGGACACGTCCCAGTAAGGGCCACGATGGGCAGGAGGGGGTGGTCCTCCAGCAAGGCCAGGAGGAGTCCTGAGGCGGTTCATCTGCTTAGGGGGCACAAAGGCAGCCACATGGGGAGCAGGTGGGCGACGTCCCACATGGTTGGTAGCTACTGCAAACAGTACCTTCTGTGCATTCACAGCAGCCTGAATGGCATCGTTCAGGGTGGGGTCACGCATCAGGGCAAGATCATGCACCACCGAGGACTGCAGCTCAGATGTGAGTCCCCTAATGAAGGTGGCCACCAGCATAGCTGGTGCCATGCAGGTAGAACCTGCCACCGTCAGAGTGTTCCTGAAATCAGTGATGTAAGCATTCAAAGTGGAACCAGCCGACATGCGCAAGGCATTGGGATCCAGGAGTTTCCTGCGGTGCACATCTGACTCATTGCGCAGGTCATCACCAGCCATTTCCTTAAAGGAAGCACGCAGGTGGACCCATGTTGGCCTAGAGCCATGGGCAAGAATGTGAGCATTCCTGGTTGCAGGGTACCACACCTCTCTGGCTTTGCCTGTCAAGAAATTGGGCAAGGCATCAGCGGGGTCTATGCGCAAATATGCGCAGTGCACCTCAAGATCCTCACAGAAGATTTCTGCTACTCGGGAAGTGGCAAGGCACTGGTCCGTCCATTTGTCAGGACCTGGGATCTTAACCCTGGACATAGGGACTGGTGCAGCAAGTGTTGCATTGGCAGGAGGTGCAACCTGAGACAGAGGTGTCTGTCTGCCTGACAGCGGGGCCACAGGTGCAACAGTGCCTGACAAGGCTGGCGCAGCACCAAGAGCAGGTAACGCGGCAGAGGTGCCACTGCTTCTGTTCACAACAGGCCTGTCTGACTGGCTGCGAATGGCTGCAACACCTTGCTCTCCACTCACCACCACATTCTGGCGGTCCTGCAGGCTTTCCATCTCCGAGAGCTCAGCTCGCACGCGGACAGCCTCGTTCTGGGCAGCCTCCAGGTGCGCAGTGACCCCCACCAGCTGCTGGCGCAGGCGCTGAATCTCATCAGCTGCAGCTGCTGCGGCAGAAGTGCCGACTTCGGGGAGGATGGGCGCAGCTGTCAGGGCTCCCGCATACGAGAGAGAGCCAACGCCAGCAGCAGTCGCAGGAGGAGCAGGAGCAGCCTGAGGCTGAGCAGAAACGATGCTGTTCAGAGAAGTCAGAACAGATCTCAGCAAGTCCAGCGCCTGGGCGGGCTGCAGGCCTGTGATCTTCTCGACGTCTGCGAAAGCAGGGGCTGCAGCAGAAAGAGAGGGCGTGTTGTTGGCAGCAGGTGCCGTGCCAGTAATTGGCGCCCCGGCCGCAACAGGGAGTCCTGCTGGGGCTCCAGCGGCCGTGCTTGGAGTCGCTGGGGGCGGGGAACCAGGAGTCTGGCCCCCTGGAGCGGGACGCTCAGCCCGTTTGTCTCCGCCAGGCGGAGGTTCCTTGTTAGCAGTCATATTGCTTAGGAAAGGAAGGTAACGTTAAGCAACGTCGGTCGGAAACCAAAATGTAGCGTGCAAGACACCACACTGACAACCGTTAACTACCTTCGTTCCCACAGCGTGACACGGCCAGGGTTTAGAACGTTTCCCCCGAGGAGTCGAACCTCTGAAGCAGGTGTGCGCGAAGGCCCACCTGCCCCTTTCGCCCACCATGTCACACTGCAGTACAAAAGTACTCGGAGGCGAGCTAGGCTTCGAGGAGCCGTTCGCTACAGGCAAGGGCAGTGGCACCTAGGCCATGGCATCTTGGTAGAGGCAGCACATGCAAGTGGTCAATGTGGATGTGAATAGTGGTGTTGCTTGGGTGCTTTGCTATGAAGTCTAGAGGGGTGCGAGTCGGGCCAGGTGGGAGTGGGCATGCATTTGACAATTGGTGTTAGCACCGTGGACCGAACCGGTGGTGATGACTGAAACCGCTTGAGCGACAGAACGAAGACTGCGCATCTGCACACATGCTCTGGCTACAACGAATACGGGGCGTAGGCAGCGAAACGAGCAGAAAAGGCTTGAGTATGAAGAGTCCCGCGGTCAGTTTGACTATCAGGTCAGATATCAGTTTGACTATCAGTTTGACTATCAGTTTGACTATCAGGTCAGATAGTCTACTATAATCAAAGGTGAAGGGTGCACATAGTGTCTTGTTGAACCGCTAGAGCAGACAACTACTCCGTCTTACGCGTGACAGCGCGAGCGACACAAATGACGAGTGAAAGCTAATCGATGCTAAGAAGTATGCAGTTGTCCTAATCGCAGCATTAGCAGTGGTGTGGGTGCGTTAAAGAAGCATTTCAGCTTCTTAGGTTTCAAACTCGCGATTCCGGCCATCGCAACACAAAGCGCGATTGCTCACATACTTGCGTATGCGTCATCACGGCATCATTAGGAAGGTCGAGGGTGGAGGAGGCGTGCATGGTGATATCTGCCCACAAAATGTATGCCAGGTTCACGCCCAGGTAGCGCATCATGTACACATTTAATAGAGCTGAGGACAGGCATTCCGTGTAGCCAAGCGAGTCCTCTACACACTGGTGTGTTTCGATGCGCAATCGGCATCCTGAGCGAGAAATAAACCTCGTGTAAAGGACACACCCTCTTTTCAAGAGAGTTGGGAGGCTCTGATCTATGGCCCTGTTCGCACTCGATTCGTTTTTCTATGTTCGATGTCGTTGACGGTTAACTAGTAACAGACTCGGACGCAGCAGCCCCCGCGGACGAAGCTAGCCAACTACAGCGCGGCAGTTAACTATTTTACTATTTGGACATGTCTATTTGCGAACCTTACACATAAGCATGCACATCTCATTTTCATAAGCCTGACGTATGATGAGATGGAGCCCATCAACTGATACATGTGAAATCGTCGTGCACCTTTTGAGCTTGTTAAGTTCGGAGTCTACCTGCTCACTAGTAAGCTATACGAGGAAAGTCTTTAATGAACAACTATCAGATTATGGCTTGCACGCTTCGCATGGCCCTTTCGCCGAATCTGTACTTAAGATTTGGCTACTTGCTCGCGCTAGCGATCCTTCACGACATATGGGGTGCATCCAGTCGACTGCAGGTGCAGGTCCAGGCCCACAAGTACAAGCGGCATCGCCCACCGGGTTGGTTAAGGTCGCCGGACCACTTTCAGAGCGAACAACTGCAGCTTCTGCGAAGGATGGCATCGCACTGGTGTCAGCCGCAGACGTGAGCCTGGAGCCTAAGTCCCCAGCAATTCCCAGCCATGCGGCTTCGTTGCTCGACTCTTCTGATAACAACCAGGTGCGCAGCGCAAAGCAATACACCGCCGCAGCCGTGCACTGGGTGTGTTGAAGTGTGTCTGCTAATGTTGCTCTTCCGCGCAACGACCCACTCGTTACAGTACCATGCCAGGTGTGTTTCATGTGCAGTCTACAGAGAACCCAACCAAGCTGCTTGTGTGCACAGCCAATGCCACAGAGGAGCAGCGCGTGGCTATGGCAATGTTCCATGACTACCAGAACCAGGCAAGTACTTGTGCCGCGTATCCCCTGCAATGGCAATTTTAGCGCTTCCCATGCTGAAACTTTGCTGACTTGTCCCACTTCCGTCTAACTGCTGTGCAGGGTTTGTATCAGCTGAAGTCAGAGCTGCATATGCTTACAGACCTCCAGATGGACACTGTCTTGGGCACAGGAGGCTTTGCCTGTGTGTTACGAGGTACATTGTTGACTGGGATCTTGTTGCTGGCCAGGAAACAGGAAACATCCTTCACAACCAGGCCCATGCCTGGTCCTGCACTCAAAAGCAGCACATGCGCCCATCACATCATGCTTGGTGCTTGCTCTAAGCTGCGCTCCCACTAGTAGCTGAGCATCTGTCCATTGACCAGCCTTCATGCCGCCCACAGAGTTTATGTGACTTACGCAGGCTACTGGCGTAATGCCACTGGGGTGGCTGTCAAGCTGTTCTCCACCCCACCAGATGCCAACTGCCCTACTGGCCAGCCCACCAACTTGCCAGTCAAGGCCCTGGCAGAAGCACTCCTTGCCAAAGACCTGGCACACCCCAACATCATCAAAACGTAAGCTGCAGAGCCTTGGTGTGCCTGCATGTGTCAAAGCTGGCCACCAACTGCCATTCCATGCATTAGCTGCTGTCAATGATACACAGACCAGAAATGCTGGACACCTGCTTGGCTGTGTCATGTGAAGCCTGCAGGAGGCAACATAGCACAGCAAGACATATGGTACCAGTAGGTAGTAAATTGTCCTAGTCAAGAGCCGTTACGCTCCCTCCTAAGAGTAAAGGCCTTGCATTTTTATGGATGCAGGTTAGGAGCCTCGTTCAGTTTTGATTTTTCGACCATATTACTCCTGTAGTGGCTGCTTGCCCTGCCGTACGCAGGTCACGTAGTTTTGCTCAGCATCATCGAACACCATGCCATGTGTGCCCCACTGCTTGAACCCTTCCCATGTGATGAGCCACCACTTCCTCCTTCTACTCTGACCCTGCGAACAAAGAGTGGCAGCACCGCTGCTGCCTTTCAAAGCACCCCTGCTGCCTTTCAAAGCAATCAACTTGCATGACGTGCTGCTCTGATCGGCATCGCTGTGTCTGGCTGCATATGAGCCTGTGGTACTGCTTACCGCTGCAGGTACGACGTGCGCTGCTGTCGCCTGTCGCCTGCCTTCCTAGAGGCCCTGTACAGCATGCAGCCAGGACGCCCAGCCCTCCAAGCGCGGCGCAGCAGCGTGTTGTACTCCGAATCCATTGCTACCAGCAAGGAGGAGGATTGTCATGCAGAGCAGGTGCGAGCCGTGTTCTTGTGGGCTCATGCCTGCTTGTGTGTGATGCAGAGAGCATGTGCAGCAAGCAGTTGCCAGCTTTGACTGTGCCTGCCACAGAAGAGCCCTGCCCTACCAGCTTAACACCTGCCTGGCCCTCGTACCCCCCACAAGGCCCATCTCTCCCTCCTGCCTGGCCTGTGGCCCTTGCAGGTGAGCAACATGGTGCAAGCCTTTACAAAGTACGAGGGCAAGACGCCCTTGTGGAACGTGGCCCAGAAGCAGGATGGTGACGGTGCCACTGGGGTGGACACCATGTCGGCTACCTTGGATGGCTTTGGTGCCCCGGGGGGCCTGGGGGAGGACATGTGTCTCAGCTGGGTGGAGCTGCTGGCGCACATTGGTGCCAAGCCCAATGACTACATGGTGAGGCATGTAGTGGCATGACTGCATGGTGGAGCATGCTGACTACATGGTGAGGCATGGTGATATGGCGAGGTATGGCATGCAGAGGTATGGCATGTATGGCATGTAGAGGTATGGCGACTACATGGTGATACCATGATGAGGCAGGCGCAGCAGGGTTTGGGCAGGAGGGAAGGCAGCATCAAGGTGGGTGGATGTGAAGAACCAGGAACATCTCCTCCCTTGTCCAGCTGCTTCTGTCAACCTTGTGTGCCTGCTTGCACTCACAAGGGAGGTGAGAGCTATGTGGGGCTCACATGTGCTGTATGAAACAAGGTCCCAGCCACCATCATGGCTGAATGGTGGGGTGCCTCTAGGAATGCCCGTCGCACTGCGTCCCGCACAAGTGTGGTCAAGGTTTCACATGCTACATTCTGGAACAGGAAAGATCCAAGTCTTGCCATGTGTTCATTGCATGCCTTGCCCACTACATGCCACACTGTCTCGAGTAAGATTACCCACAGACAACGTCATATTCCAAGTGGAAATGAGCATGTTGTATTGAAACAGCTACGGTGAAGGATTGTTGTCAAAGTTGTTGACGTTGACTTGTGTCGATTGCCACTGCTTCTCCTGTGCTGCAATCCGCCCCTGCAGACAGTCATTGTCATGCAGCATGCAAACTACGGGCAGTTGTGGACTGCCATCAAGGTGAGCCCAAGGGTTGTTTAAGATGATCTCAGTGAATAGCCTCAACAAATGGCAAAACAAAATGCAAAGAGAGAAGGCGCTCAATAGTCCTGCTCCTGCTTCATGAGCCTCATGGCAGCATGCATGCAGACGTCCCTCACAGCTGGCACCCGGGGCCAAAGACATCCCCCACACAAGCAGCTGACCTGTTCCCTCCATGCAAACCCTGCTGCTGCTGCTGCTGCTTGCTGGCACCCTTGGCAGAACAAGGTGTTCACACGGAGAGATGGCGCCCCGCCTTCTGACAAGCGGCGCCGGCTGCGAGCCCTCCTGCGCACTGCCCGTGAGATAGTCATGGTGAGGCAGTGTGTGCCACTAGCACGGGCTGCGGTTTGTCAATGCTGCCAGCCATGGGGTTCATTACCACTGAGAGCAGAACACCTAGCTCGTTCCAAGCTGAGGTGGTGGTGACCTAGCTGCTTGGAAGTAGGCCAAGGCTGAACTGTGCCTTTGATTTTGGCGCTCAGTCACTTCACAACTGGGTCTCAGCCAGGATGAGTGTGAGGCACTGACTTGGATGCCCAGCAGCTGCGGAGGTCCCAGCTGAGGTGTTACCATGTCAGCTGTGTTCAATGGCTGACTGCTTGGCGTATGAGTGGTGCGGCCACAGCTACAGCTTCCACCACCTACCAGTCTTTGATGACAATCCTCTTCCAAATCCATTTCCATGTCTTTCAATGTCATTGCAACCATAGGCCAGCAAGCCATAGCTCATGCTTTGTCCTACATGATGTTGTCAGCTAATTCTGCCAGATATGAAGCTGTATTATGTGTATGATGCAGCCAAGCCAACAAGCGCAGCGCAGCAATGTGCTGTATGCTGAATCCAAATCTATATAGTCAAAATTGCATGTCCAAAAGAGACATGCCAGCTTATGCTTGATAGGCGGGTCAAATGAAACCATGCAAGCCATGACTTTCACTGCCTTGCTTGTGGCACCTCCACAGGGAATGGAGCACCTGCATGCCTGCAATGTGGTGCATGGGGACCTCAAGCCAGTGAGTACTCAGTCAGGTCAGCAATACAGTCCAGAATTACTGCTGTCCGAAAGAAGTCAGGGCTGGCTCCTGAATAGCCCATGACGTGAGGCTTTCTCTCACATCCCTCCGCACCTGCCTGTCTATCACCTGATGGATCCTGAGCTATCTATATCTTCAAAATCGCTAGGGGGGGGGGTCAGCAGAATGGCCTGCGATTGCGCGCACAGCCTCGCACTAATTACGTAAGGACTTCCCCCGCACAGAATCTTGAAAGAAGCACTGTGCCGTGAGATCGACTTCCGATCAGCGGATGTAACGCCCCATAAATAGTCGCTACCAGCGTACCTGGCTCAGCAAGCGATGGCGATGCAGCCAGCGAAGAGATAGTTCTGACTCCGCGGACGGTCAAAAAGTCAAACGGTTCACAGCCAAAAAGTCAAACGAGTCAAGTCCAACGATGGCTGCGGCCACATTTGGCTGCGGCTGCTGACGAGTTACAGCGTAGCTAGCTCCAATAGCCTCCTCATGCGACCCTCCTCCGTGCCCCTCTAACAGGGCATTGCGATGAGGCGACAAGTAGGCTGGATGCTTGCAGTTGGCCTTCAAGCCGTGCCAGGCCTCGCACACGCTGTAACAATGGGGCTTTGTACACAGCCAGAACAATAGCGGCGTATACACGTAGGTACGTATGTACATGTATATACGTAGCGTACCCCGAGCAACGTGTATCCGTAGGCAACCGTAGGTACGTAGGTTGACCGTACAATACCTAAGATTTGACCGTGAGATTGCAAATGATGCAGGACGCACAATTCACCGTAACTGCGGGTGTGTCCGTAATCGCGGGTCAAATGCAAGTCGCTGCGATATGCAGCCAGCCAGCTGATGACATTCATTGCGCGGGAACCACCTGATGATGCATACGAGGGATGTGGCGACGAGACCCGGACATGGCAGCCGGGCAGCCGGTCAGGGTAGGGCAGCAGCAGGGCAGCAGGGCAGGGTAGAGCAGCAGCAGGGCAGCCGGGCAGGGTAGGGCAGCAGTAGGGCAGCCGGTCAGGGTAGGGCAGCAGCAGGGCAGCCGGTCAGGGTAGGGCAGCAGCAGGGCAGCTTAGCAGGGTAGGGCAGCAGCAGGGCAGCCGGGCAGCCGGTCAGGGTAGGGCAGCAGCAGGGCAGCCGGTCAGGGTAGGGCAGCAGCAGGGCAGCCGGTGAGGGTAGGGCAGCAACAGGGCAGCCAAGCAGGGTAAGGCAGCAGCAGGGCAGCCAGGCAGGGTAAGGCAGCAGCATGGCAGCAGGGCAGGGTAGGGCAGCAGCCGGTCAGGGTAGGGCAGCCGGTCAGGGTAGGGCAGCAGCAGGGCAGGGTAGGGCAGCAGCCGGTCAGGGTAGGGCAGCAGCCGGGCAGCCGGGCAGGGTAGGGCAGCAGCAGGGCAGCCGGGCAGCGGGTCAGGGTAGGGCAGCAGCAGGGCAGCCGGTCAGGGTAGGGCAGCAGCAGGGCAGCCGGTCAGGGTAGGGCAGCAGCAGGGCAGCCGGTCAGGGTAGGGCAGCAGCAGGGCAGCCGGTCAGGGTAGGGCAGCAGCAGGGCAGCCGGTCAGGGTAGGGCAGCAGCAGGGCAGCCAAGCAGGGTAGGGCAGCAGCAGGGCAGCCGGGCAGCCGGTCAGGGTAGGGCAGCAGCAGGGCAGGGTAGGGCAGCAGCAGGGCAGGGTAGGGCAGCGGCAGGGCAGGGTAGGGCAGCAGCAGGGCAGCCGGTCAGGGTAGGGCAGCAGCAGGGCAGCCGGTCAGGGTAGGGCAGCAGCAGGGCAGCCAAGCAGGGTAGGGCAGCAGCAGGGCAGCCAGGCAGGGTAGGGCAGCAGCAGGGCAGCAGGGCAGGGTAGGGCAGCAGCAGGGCAGGGTAGGGCAGCCGGTCAGGGTAGGGCAGCAGCAGGGCAGCCGGGCGGGGTAGGGCAGCAGCAGGGTAGGGCACCAGCAGGGCAGCAGGGCAGCGGGGCAGAGTAGGGCAGCAGCAGGGCAGCAGGGCAGGGTAGGGCAGCAGCAGGGCAGCCGGTCAGGGTAGGGCAGCAGCAAGGCAGCCGGTCAGGGTAGGGAGCAGCAGGGCAGCAGGGCAGGGTAGGGCAGCAGCAGGGCAGGGTAAGGCAGCAGCAGGGCAGCCGGGCAGGGTAGGGCAGCAGCAAGGCAGCCGGTCAGGGTAGGGAGCAGCAGGGCAGCAGGGCAGGGTAGGGCAGCAGCAGGGCAGGGTAAGGCAGCAGCAGGGCAGCCGGGCAGGGTAGGGCAGCAGCATGGCGGGAGTTTTTTATGGTTGTTGTACACCAAACTGCATACTCGCAAAATGGTGACCTTGCACCTGCGGTTCGCCCAACGGACCTACGCATACAGTATATACATACGTATACACCATCATTTTAGTCGCCGCATACGCTTCAGACCAACCCTACAGATAATGTTGTGTACAGCGAGGTGTTTGCTGCATAGCCTGTTGGCCCTGACACCGATGAGGGGTTGGTAGGGCAGACACAGCCATTGCTGTAACTGTCGGACTCATTACTCGGACTCACAATTCGGACTCGCTTACTCAGACTCAGCACTCAAACTCACACATCCAGCAATTAGACTCAGCACTCAGCACTGTGGCCTGGTGCAAGAGCTGGTGCAAGGACTGGTGCAAGAGCGCTGTGGCCGGAGGCCGCAGCTTGGTCCGTGTGCCCCGTCCGCTGTCGGACGGGCCCGCTGTACTAGTTATGTTAAAGAACGCTGGCCTTGTGACATACGTCTGTTGCGGCCGCTGCTGCTGCTGCTGCAGGCGAATGTGTTGTTGCATGACTCACGGGCTGACTCCCGAGGCTTCACAGCCATGCTGACTGACTTTGGCTTGGCACAGTTTGTCAGTGGTGCCAAGCACTACTGCAAGAATGCCGGAGGCACAACCGCTTACGTGAGTGACCATCCGGCCAATTTTTGCCGATGCCCAGCCCAGTCCATGCTCCAGCACTCTTTGCTTGCCCAAGCTGTGTTAGTACCCAACCTGTAGGCTCCCAACCTCCCACTCCCAAACCGCTCTGCCTGAACTCCTGTACTGACTCCTCTCCTGACTCCTCTTTTGACTCCTCTCCTGTCCTGCTGTTTCCTGTCCCGACTCTTCTCCTCTCCTGACTCTTCTCCTCTCCTGACTCTCGTGTTTGATGGGCGGCTTGCACTGGGACCTAGAGCTTCCGTGTCACACCTTTGCAACCATGGTGTTCCTGCTCCCAATAGGCAACACTCCTTCCACTAGGCATAGACATGACCTGCTTGGCTTTGGCTGCAGATGGCGCCTGAGCTTTTCATGGATGGGGAGCTGTCACGCAGCAGTGATGTGTATGCATATGGTGAGGGGCAGCAAAGTGCTTGTCACTCTTGTCACATTGGCTGCTATTGCATGGCGATGCAACAACCACACCACACCATGGATGGGTATGGAGGGGTCGTTGAGTGCATGTGGAGGACGCGGATGCTGCTTGGGATAGGTGCCCTGCAGTGATGTATACCGCCAGGCATAGGACTATGCTGTTGGTTGATCGCAGTAGCGGGCCGTACAGGTCATTTGCTGTAGCCCCCTTTGCAGTCTATGTCTATGGTGCATGTCACGATGATGATGATGATGAAAGTCATAATTCATAATGCACTCCAGCCATGTATGCCGTCATGCATGAACCTCTCACTTGCTTGCCCTATCCAATTGCAGGTATTCTCTTGTATGAGATGGTGCATGGAAAGGCAGCCTATGACAAGCAACACCAACGTGAGTAGGTTGCTATGCTGTCTTGCATCCAAGCTGAGCAGCCCTTAGCAGCAACAGATGGGGAGATGCTGTGGCTGCACCAACACAGAACGAGTGTCGAGCACCAGGGTGATCACCGCCTTGTTATGCACGCTCCCTCTGACGCTGTGGGTGGCTGCAGAGCAAGTGTTGGTGTCCGTCATGCACGGCTTCCGGCCTCAATGGCAGGCCCCTGATGAAGGCCAGCTCCCGGGGTTGCGGGCACTGTACCTCAGGTAAGCAGCTCATGGCTAAGAGCAAACTACAGCTACCAAAGAGGTGCTTGCACGCGGCAGGGGTCACACCCTTCCCACATCAAACATTATGAGAAATTGGGTGTACATGCAACCATGAACCAGGGTTTGCAGTACACTGACAACCCGCCTGCCTCCAGTGCCCTGCTCAAGCTTAGGCTATGCACATTTTATCACTTTGTTTAGAGCACCCAAATTGCCCCCACAGCGCGGTAGCCACCTGGTTTTTCTTTTGCTCGCGGATAACAAAGCTTGTTAGATGCCGAAACCTGTCACCATGTCGGTCGCTATAGCCTACAGCTCTGAGCGCTCGGTGCCTCCAGTGCTATGCTGAACCTCAGGCGATGCCAGTCCAAGCCAGGCCAGTGAAGCACCTAATGTACAACACCCAAGTACTAAAGTCCCTCGGATGCCCCTAAACTGTGCTGTAGCCACCTGTTTCCTTGTGCTGGTGCGCAAGGGTTCAGCCCCATGGTCCTCCAGCACACTACGTATATATTACAGTACATTTGCCTCAGCACTCCACCTTTCAGTAAGCCACAACCACGGGCCCCTAGTCCGGGGTTAGACTATAACTTGAACTGCTTGGAACTGCAGCCGCTTCAATAGGGAAGCATTGACAGTGCATGCATGATAGAAGCTGTTGGATGCGCCATTTGCCCTGGTGCAAGCAGCTATGCAGTGGTTGGCCAAGGGCCAAGCAGTTCTGTATGGGGCTGTAGACATGAACTGCAAAAGGCTGGAGCTGGTTGAGCTGGTTGCCAACAGCGGCAAGGGTCCAGGCGGGTAGGGTTAAGAACCCCGACATGACTTGCCAGTTAAACAGACTTTTTCCTCAACCACTTAATGCCATCTGGTGCTTGAACCTGTAGTGATGTTGTGCTCAGTGTGGCAGGCCCAACTTTCTCTTGGATGCTGGTCGTGAGCTGAGCGTCGCGGTATTTGTGCACTTAACTTGAAAATAGCTTATCGGAGGGCTTGACCCTCTGGCCAAGCCATAACTTCCCTGTCACTCAAAAATGTGGTTAGCCAAGAGTACTGGCAAGTAGTGGACTCTCAGGGCTATACAGGGATGTATGATCCATCCCTAGCAACAAAGCGGGTGCAGAGCTATGCCCCTTCCTACAGCAGGTGTAATATGATGTGTGTGCCAGCCCTGTGTCTGGAGCGCCATCATGCTTGTCTTCTTCACTGTCAGGGTGGTGATGGTACTGCTAGCCGCCAGCACTCCCTCCACACTATATACGCCATGTGCATGTCACATCATGCCACTTATAGTCATGTTTATTTGTTACGCCATGTGCAGCCCATGTAACAGTCAACAGTGTTCATGCTCATTGCTCATTCTGTGCACATCACAGAGCAACTGTGCATCCTGCATCTCTCCTCTCACCCTCACATGTAGCAATCTTAGATGGGGCATGTCAGTCATATTACTTCAACATACTGAGTTGAGCGAGGGTCCACGTACCACAATATAGGCGGCGAGCAAGCCATTGCAAGGGCTTGTGTTGTATTTGCTACTCAGATGCGTTGATGAAGATCCTGATGCCCGACCAACAGCAACGGACCTTGTTGCGCAGCTGGGTCGGTTGGAAGAGGCAGCTCGCTTGGAGTCCCGACTTGAATCTCAAGAAACGCCCCGCGCAAGCCGATGAATGGTGCAGTTTGGATCAAACAGTTGCCACTGCAGTGAATTCACGCATGTGGGGCAGGGTGCATGCCATGTGGTGTGCTGCGGTGTGGTGCATGCCGGCGAACGCACTGAGTGGAAAGCAACGGGATGGGGCTATGTTGTTGATTATTCGTGCTAGCTGGCCGTAGGGGTCATTGGCTGTTGTCCCCTCCTTGTATTCTATGTATATGATGTATGTCGTGATGACGAGCGATCGTGATAGAAACGTGCATGAGATAAGTATGGTTGCATGTGGTTTCTGCCATGCGCCAAGCTCATCATCAGTGATGCGGCTTTCCATAGTCACATGTTACTTACTATGCAATCATGTAATTACGTGTGTAATAACATGTAACCACAAAAGAATCACGACCATCTATCCTTCCCACTGGCTCATTATCTTCAGTCGACGTTGTGAGAATTGTGTAGGGTTATCCTTAGCAGGGGCGTGTCCGCTAACATAAGCTCCGGGCCAAAATGCTAATACTAGCTCATGTACGAGCTATTATAAATTCTAATAATAGTTGGGGAACCGTCCTAATCTCTAGACAACCTTCGATGGCACTAGGAACCTTGATAGAAGAACCTTGGCTCAACAACTCTGGTCCCTCATCATATGCTCTCCCACTCCTCTTGCGCCACAGCTGATGCATAGGGTACGCCCATAAAAATATCTCGGTGGCTCGGATTCCTAGAGACATTCTACGCTAGAAGGAAAAAATATATGCTAGAAGAATAACCTAGAATTCCAGGCTAGAAACTAGAAACCTAGGACTATAGTTCTAGGTTGGCCGGTCGCTCCCTACTGATGCATGGTGCTCGTTGCGAGTCATGACTCGTGTGTTAGAGAACACAGAGGACATGATCCACATAACAACAAGCGAGAGAGCCGGTTGCTCCAGGTGAAATTGAAGGCACTGAACAGGCGCTCAATGGCAGCTGAAGTGGCGGGGTTGCGGAGCACACACTGCGCCACAACTTGTATGTGTGGCAGCATCTTGCCATACCTGCGCCACCAGGCCACTGGATCTGCTGTCAGGTCCGGTGCAAACCTATCCATCTTGAGCCCCATACCGACAGCATACTCTGGCTCCAGCCAGGTGTCTAGGAGTTTTAGGCGCGCGGCATTGACAGCTAGCAGCCAGCTCCTCTGCAGCCCACACCTCGTCAATGGTCAGGTTGTGAGGCTTGTGGCGGTACCTGGGGTCTAGCAGGGCAGCTAGGTAGAGAGCGACATGGTG
Source organism: Haematococcus lacustris (assembly GCA_030144725.1). Lineage (NCBI taxonomy): Eukaryota > Viridiplantae > Chlorophyta > Chlorophyceae > Chlamydomonadales > Haematococcaceae > Haematococcus > Haematococcus lacustris. Next base: position 4,949,483 of record JASKMD010000024.1, on the reverse strand, counting down.
CCCGTAGTCCATGCGCTTGCGGAACACTTGCTCCAGCTCCATCACCTCGTCCACAAACTCCATAGCCACCTTCCTGTACATAGTCAAAGAGAGCTACATGGGGTGGGGTGGGGTGGGGTGGGGCTGGGCTGGGCTGGGCTGGGCTGGGCTGGGCTGGGCTGGGCTGGGCTGGGCTGGGCTGGGCTGGGCTGGGCTGGGCTGGGCTGGGCTGGGCTGGGCTGGGCTGGGCTGGGCTGGGCTGGGCTGGGCTGGGCTGGGCTGGGCTGGGCTGGGCTGGGCTGGGCTGGGCTGGGCTGGGCTGGGCTGGGCTGGGCTGGGCTGGGCTGGGCTGGGCTGGGCTGGGCTGGGCTGGGCTGGGCTGGGCTGGGCTGGGCTGGGCTGGGCTGGGCTGGGCTGGGCTGGGCTGGGCTGGGCTGGGCTGGGCTGGGCTGGGCTGGGCTGGGCTGGGCTGGGCTGGGCTGGGCTGGGCTGGGCTGGGCTGGGCTGGGCTGGGCTGGGCTGGGCTGGGCTGGGCTGGGCTGGGCTGGGCTGGGCTGGGCTGGGCTGGGCTGGGCTGGGCTGGGCTGGGCTGGGCTGGGCTGGGCTGGGCTGGGCTGGGCTGGGCTGGGCTGGGCTGGGCTGGGCTGGGCTGGGCTGGGCTGGGCTGGGCTGGGCTGGGCTGGGCTGGGCTGGGCTGGGCTGGGCTGGGCTGGGCTGGGCTGGGCTGGGCTGGGCTGGGCTGGGCTGGGCTGGGCTGGGCTGGGCTGGGCTGGGCTGGGCTGGGCTGGGCTGGGCTGGGCTGGGCTGGGCTGGGCTGGGCTGGGCTGGGCTGGGCTGGGCTGGGCTGGGCTGGGCTGGGCTGGGCTGGGCTGGGCTGGGCTGGGCTGGGCTGGGCTGGGCTGGGCTGGGCTGGGCTGGGCTGGGCTGGGCTGGGCTGGGCTGGGCTGGGCTGGGCTGGGCTGGGCTGGGCTGGGCTGGGCTGGGCTGGGCTGGGCTGGGCTGGGCTGGGCTGGGCTGGGCTGGGCTGGGCTGGGCTGGGCTGGGCTGGGCTGGGCTGGGCTGGGCTGGGCTGGGCTGGGCTGGGCTGGGCTGGGCTGGGCTGGGCTGGGCTGGGCTGGGCTGGGCTGGGCTGGGCTGGGCTGGGCTGGGCTGGGCTGGGCTGGGCTGGGCTGGGCTGGGCTGGGCTGGGCTGGGCTGGGCTGGGCTGGGCTGGGCTGGGTGGGGAAATTTGGGCGAGAAGGGGACTAAGAGATGGTGGCAGGACATCAAAGAATAATGGTGGTGGTTGTGGGGGTTGTGGTGATGGTGGTGGTGGTGGTGGTGGTGGCGGAGGTATATTGTTGATGTCGATCCTAATTGATGTTGTCTCACTGATGAGCTGGAGTTGGTGTGTCACTTGGTGGCATCACCAAATCACTGGTCCACTATGGTCAAGCCGTAGTGCATGTCAGCAAGGTTGGCGTGATCTGCTTCAATGGCTGTCAACAGCTGAGCCACGGGGACCATCAGCTCAACCAAGCAGTTGTTCAGTTCCCACCATGGCTCAGACAGCACACAATTCTTGATCAGCTTTGACCCGTCATCGGCGGCAAACCCACGCAACATCACTGTGTTTATGCTTGTTTTTCTGCAAGCTCCGCAACATCTTGTACATGCTGCTGGACCGGGTTGCACAAATGGGCACAAGCACTGTGCCGTTTAGGCCTTGCTGATTGATTACTCATGAGTCATCATGAATTTGACGAGCCTGCCGCCAATAAACATCCAGCGACCCTCACCTTGCAATGGCGCCGCTAATGTGTTGCAAGCTTCCAAAGAATGTAAGCAACAGGATGTGGTGCGCTCAGGCGCCTCCAACCAACAGAAAACCGACCCCTGGTAGTAGGACGGCTATAACTTCAATTCACCCGGATCTAAACGTTTTTGGCCCATGTTTTAGAAGGCTTTAGTTCCGTTTTCATGCGTTATAATAGTTAATAGCCTGCTGTTTAAGAGACTTAGTTCCAACGCCGCAGACCTATTATGCTCTTAAAAACCCCTATTACGCTCGTAAAAACGCCGGGACGCGGACCTTGTTAAGAAAAGCGCATGCAAAAGGAAATGCAACATGCAACTCCATAAGGTCCATGAAAACACCAACGCACACAATAACACATCTCATTTTAACAAATCAACCCCAAACGTGTCTCGTTAGTCCCTCTTGGGCAACATGCTCTGCTGCACCACTTAGATCTTCATCTGGTGAGGAACATTTACACCTGCCATCAATTGGGCCATTGGATCGGCCGTACGCAAGCCACGCTGGTGTGGGGCAGCAGCGCACTCACGATAAATAAGGCCGACGCGAGGGCCTTTTTTGCATCGGAAGGACATTCTGCTCCGATAGAACGATAGAACGCTGAGTTTAAGGGGGACCTCGCTCTTGAATGAAGTCCTAACTCGCAGCGGTTGCGGAGATACAACGATCCGCGCGCGAGGTACCCCCCCCTTTTTGGGAATCTGCACAGATGTCGGTTAAATGAGCCCGGAATCTGTGCAGATGCATGTAGATGCCCTATGGACATACGACATCTGCACAGATGCATCCCTCGACATCTGCACAGCTGTCGACACAGTCGACATCTGCACAGATGCATCCCTCGACATCTGCACAGCTGCTGACAATGTCGACATCTGCACAGCCAAGCATTCCTCGACATCTGCACAGCTGCCGACACAGTCGACATCTGCACAGATGCATCCCTCGACATCTGCACAGCTCTCGACACAGTCGACATCTGCACAGATGCATCCCTCGACATCTGCACAGCTCTCGACACAGTCGACATCTGCACAGATGCATCCCTCGACATCTGCACAGCTGTCGACACAGTCGACATCTGCACAGATGCATCCCTCGACATCTGCACAGCTGTCGAAACAGTCGACATCTGCACAGATGCATCCCTCGACATCTGCACAGCTGTCGACACAGTCGACATCTGCACAGCCAAGCATCCCTCGACATCTGCACAGCTGTCGACACAGTCGACATCTGCACAGATGCATCCCTCGACATCTGCACAGCTGTCGACAACAACGACATCTGCACAGCTGCATCCCTCGACATCTGCACAGCTCTCGACACAGTCGACATCTGCACAGCCAAGCATCCCTCGACATCTGCACAGCTGTCGACACAGTCGACATCTGCACAGATGCATCCCTCGACATCTGCACAGCTGTCGACAACAACGACATCTGCACAGCTGCATCCCTCGACATCTGCACAGCTCTCGACACAGTCGACATCTGCACAGCCAAGCATCCCTCGACATCTGCACAGCTGTCGACAACAACGACATCTGCACAGCCAAGCATCCCTTGACATCTGCACAGCTCTCGACACAGTCGACATCTGCACAGCCAAGCATCCCTCGACATCTGCACAGCTGTCGACACAGTCGACATCTGCACAGATGCATCCCTCGACATCTGCACAGCTGTCGACAACAACGACATCTGCACAGCTGCATCCCTTGACATCTGCACAGCTCTCGACACAGTCGACATCTGCACAGCCAAGCATCCCTTGACATCTGCACAGTTTCATCCCTCGACATCTGCACACAAGTAGTGCAGATACACACAAGTAGTGCAGATGTGCACATGAAGAAAAGGCTTGCATGAAGGTTACGCAAAGGCACCGCGAAGGCAGCAAAGTAACCCCAAAGGAAGCAAGACTCTTCCAACATAACACGGTATGCCCTAAGGTTACAAAATAACCAGGCTGCATGGAGACCTGCATGAAGGTACCGCGAAGGAAGCAAAGGAATCACGCAAGAATCCAGACTGCCCCGCTAAGCTGGCATTAGCAGCGAGGAGCGGCCAGGAGCAGCCAACAAAACCGTCGCCAAAAGGCTAGCTATGAGCCGACCAGCCGCATAGCATTGGCGACCAGCCATAAAAAGATGCCATCAGGTTGAGCGATAGGATCAAGAGATAGCGACAGAAAGCGGAAGGAGGTGCAGCGATGCAGCGATCAGCGATGTGGCATAAGAAATGCATGAGGTGCAACTAGGACACGTAGCCCGAAGCCTATGAGGCGGAGCGGAAGAGGAGTGGAGGAGCCCGGAGAGGCGGTCAGGAGCAATGCAAGAGACGAAGTTGGGTGCACTTGAAACAAAGTTGGGTGCACCCACACAAACCCCACCCTAGCGAATGGTGAGTATTTTATCTTGCAGTCATGTGGCTCCAAGTACCTTGCCTAACTATTTGCCAACCACTGAATTGCAGGTTCAATGGTCCCAACCTCCCCTCCCCAGCCCAGCCCAGCCCAGCCCAGCCCAGCCCAGCCCAGCCCAGCCCAGCCCAGCCCAGCCCAGCCCAGCCCAGCCCAGCCCAGCCCAGCCCAGCCCAGCCCAGCCCAGCCCAGCCCAGCCCAGCCCAGCCCAGCCCAGCCCAGCCCAGCCCAGCCCAGCCCAGCCCAGCCCAGCCCAGCCCAGCCCAGCCCAGCCCAGCCCAGCCCAGCCCAGCCCAGCCCAGCCCAGCCCAGCCCAGCCCAGCCCAGCCCAGCCCAGCCCAGCCCAGCCCAGCCCAGCCCAGCCCAGCCCAGCCCAGCCCAGCCCAGCCCAGCCCAGCCCAGCCCAGCCCAGCCCAGCCCAGCCCAGCCCAGCCCAGCCCAGCCCAGCCCAGCCCTCCCCTCCCTCCCCCACCACCACCTCCTTCATCACCCTACCACAAGAAGCAGGTGCATGGAGCGCAAGAGCAGCCAGGAGCTGCAGCCATGGCGGCGCTGCCAGGTAGATAAAAAAGTGGCGCTAGCAAAGAGTGAGTGGCCAGCCCTTGCACATGGGTGGTCAGATGCCCAGCCTAACCGCAAAGATGCCCATTGTTTACTGCAGGTCCCACGGTCAGCCCTTCCCTCTTCCCCCCTTCCTCCTTCCCCCTTCCCACTCCCCTCCCCTGTCCCACCACCTCCAAGCCTGGCACCCCACCTACCTCCCGCCTTTCCCACCCCCCGCCCCACGACACACGCTGCAGCCCTCTCCCTACCCTACCCTTGGCGTAGCAGCCCTCTCCCTACCCTACCCTTGGCGTAGCAGCCCTCTCCCTACCCTACCCTTGGCGTAGCAGCCCTCTCCCTACCCTACCCTTGGCGTAGCAGCCTGGAGCGGGCAACCTGGAGCGGGCAGCTTGGAGTAGCAGCCCACCCAGCCCACCCTGGCCATGCCATGCCCACACACCACAATGACCCTACCCATCCCTCTCAAAAGGGATAGCTGAGCGCTTGGGTGGTTGTCAGCCCGTGCTTGTTGTCCTCGTCATCTTGACGCCTTGCTGCGATGTTGTTGTGTTGTCACCTTGTTGGGGTGTGGTGTGGTGTGGTGTGGTGTGGTGTGGTGTGGTGTGGTGTGGTGTGGTGTGGTGTGGTGTGGTGTGGTGTGGTGTGGTGTGGTGTGGTGTGGTGTGGTGTGGTGTGGTGTGGTGTGGTGTGGTGTGGTGTGGTGTGGTGTGGTGTGGTGTGGTGTGGTGTGGTGTGGTGTGGTGTGGTGTGGTGTGGTGTGGTGTGGTGTGGTGTGGTGTGGTGTGGTGTGGTGTGGTGTGGTGTGGTGTGGTGTGGTGTGGTGTGGTGTGGTGTGGTGTGGTGTGGTGTGGTGTGGTGTGGTGTGGTGTGGTGTGGTGTGGTGTGGTGTGGTGTGGTGTGGTGTGGTGTGGTGTGGTGTGGTGTGGTGTGGTGTGATGATGGTGATGGTGATGGTGATGGTGATGGTGATGGTGATGGTGATGGTGATGGTGATGGTGATGGTGATGGTGTGTGGCGTCACCTTCTTGTTGTGTTGTGTCGTTGCTACCTTGTCACATCGTAGGGAGGTGTTATTATCATTGGGTGCATCAATGCATGTGCTTAGCATAGCCATATTGAGGTTTTGTGGAGTGATGGTGCATCGAGACATGTGCTTGCAAGTCCCGTAGCGAGGTGTTGCGGGATGTTTGAGTGTCAATGCATGTGTTTTGCGGGGGTGTTGCGGGGTGTTGGGTCGTCAATACATGTGTTTTGCGGGGGTGTAGCGAGGTGTTGCGAGGTGTTTGAGTGTCAATACATGTGTTTTGCGGGGGTGTAGCGAGGTGTTGCGGGGTGTTTTGGGTGTCAATACATGTGTTTTGCGGGGGTGTAGCGAGATGTTGCGGAATGTTTGGGTGTCAATGCATGTGTTTTGCGGGGGTGTAGCGAGGTGTTGCGGGGTGTTTGGTGGTCAATACATGTGTTTTGCGAGGGTGTAGCGAGGTGTTGCGGGGTGTTTGGATGTGGATACATGTGCTTTGCGGATGTAAGAGTCGATGAAATAGTCGACATCTGTGCAGATGGAGCCACGACATCTGCACAGCCAAGCCGCAAATGTAAAAGTCGACATCTGTGCAGATGCTACAAACAACATCTGCACAGCCATGGCTCGAATGTAATAGTCGACATCTGTGCAGATGCCGTCGTCAGCAGCTGCACAGATGTCGGTAACAACATCTGCACAGCCAAGCATTGAATGTAATAGTCGACATCTGTACAGATGTCGTCGTCAGCAGATGCACAGATGTTGGTCGCGGTATACGACATCTGTGCAGATGTCGACTTCCCGCAGCTGCACAGATGTCGACATCGCCTGCATCTGTGCAGATGTCAACTATCAGCAGCTGTGCAGATTAGGGACAACCGACATCTGCACAGATTGCTTGGTTAGGAAAATCGCGGCCAAATTACGTCGCAACGGATGCACGGATTCACGTAAGACTTATACCGTTCGAACGGCCTTCTACTCCTCTTTCCAAGGAGCTATGGTCGGTCCAATCGCGACCGGTCCTTGTTTATCATGAGTGCGAGCAAGGTGTGGGGCAGCGGTGTGAGGAGTGTTGGGCAACAGGGCTATGGGGCAGCAGCAGGCAGGTGGTGGGGCAGCAATGGGCAGGATATGGAGCAACAACGAGCAGGGTGTGGGCTAGAGTGGGCATGGGCAGGGTGTGGGGCAGCAACGGGCAGGGTGTGAGGCATTAGCAGGTAGGGTGTGGGGCAGCAGCGGGCAGGGTGTGGGGCTGCAGCGGGTGGGGGCGTGGGGCAACAAAAGGCAGGTGGTGGGCAACAAGAGGCAGGGTGTGGGGCAACAGCACGCATGGGGTGGGGCTAAACGGGCAGGGGGTGTGACAGCAACGGGCAGGTGGTCTGGCAACAGAGAGCAGGGGGTGGGGCAGCAACAAGTAGGCGGTGGAACACAACAGGCAAGTGGTGGGGCAACAGAGGGTAGGGGGTGGGGCAGCAGCTGGAAGGGTGTAGTGGTGTGGGTACCTACAAGGAATACAAGTGAAGCATGTCTAATTACATTGGGGCCCTCCTTCATCACAACTGCTTACCACCATGACAAGCGTCCACCAAGCGTCCACCAGGCACCGCACCCAGAACTTTCGTCGACACTTGAGAAACTTAGTATATAATGGTGTCGCGGGTCGTTTTAGGCGGTTTAAAAAGGCGAGGTCGAGGCCCTGGCGCGGGGCAGCTCGAGACCGAAGCCAGCGGACACGGAGCGTAGCGACGTGGCCGCTGGCTGAGGTCGAGAGCTGTCCCGCGCCAGGGCCGAGACCGAGCCTTTTTCAACTGCCTAAAACGACCCTAGCGACTCCATTATCTAGTGTAATTGAGTTTTACGTAGGTGAAGCTCTATAGGCGCGGCGAAGCCGCGCAATGTGATGCTTCTTGTCACCTGCGATGGTGTTGGCCGGCTGTTACGTGTTCGTTGGCAACCACTTTTGTTAATACACCAGGTCGCTGCAGTTAACGATTCTTAAAACGAGGTCTATTAACGATTACAATTGAGTAAAACTCAGTTACACGATGTTACAAGAAGTGGAATTAGCGCACGTACCTTCGGAATGCGTAGCGAAGAATCATGGCCGTACGTAAGACGTACCTTCTTTAGGGATAGCGCGAAGAGCGGTGACAACAATGCCTAAGGCTTCACGACATGTCAGTGGCGCACACCACCGAAGTCCGGCAAACATGGCTGCGCGAGCTTCCTGATGGCGCAGGCCGCTTGGCGAGGATGTGAAGGAACCCGAATTTGTGTGTGGCAGCGCTTTATCGCTGTAATGGTGGGCGGCACAGTAGGGACTAGTTACCCCCTCCAGCTATGATCCGCTTTATGTTTTGGACCATTGATCAACAGCCTGACCTCAATGTGGATCTAGCCTAAATGCCATTGACCACGAGCTTAGAGCGGGGTAGCTCGTTGGGCTGTGAACCCACTCTTCCCTTTACAGAGTTCAGAGTACCTTGTGGCCAGCATCACACTTGCATGCGCCGTACAACTGTTACACTCACCACTCCGCCGCGTGGCCACCACCAACACAGCTTAACCCACTATCTCTCAACCTCGTCTACCCCTCCCAGCTCCCAGTAGCCCCTCCTCCCAGCAGTCCAGCCTGCCATCAGCCTCCTCCCCCCTACCTCTCCTTCTCCTCGCCTCCTCTCCGGCGGAAGGAGGATGCCGCAGCTGCAGCACAGCGGTCAGCAAAGGCAGGGCGCCTGATCACAGAAGCAGCGCACAAGGTGGGGAGGGTTGTGGTTAATGTGGGTGACCATGCGTGCCGAGAGCGGCTTGCAGCAGCCCATGCCCTTGCCTTTGGGGGGCGTGATTTTGGCCACACAATTGTCGAGGAGGCAATGAAGATGACAGGGAAACAACTTCAGACATACCTCCAGTTCCACAAGCATGAGGTACACACCAGCTGGAGGGTACCCAAGCTACTGAGCCACGTGTGCACCCACATCCGTGAGAAGCTTGCCGCAGCTGCGCCCCCTATGTTACGTGTTAAACCAGCGAATAATAGGACGTGTGGCTCAAGACCTCAGGGCGTAGTCAACGGAGAGATCTCCGGGAGTCGAACCCGGCTTTTGACACCGGTCACCACACTTCCTACTACACACTGGTTATTAGAGGGTATACGAACGGGCGGCCTTATTGGCATAATAGCCTGGCGCATTCCCACGTTACATTCCCCCCCACCAGGTTCATTGTTGAATCAGCTGTCCTCAGCTGGTGTGTCTAGGTGATTGCCCCGCCCCGGCTACTTGCAGTAGTGCCGGGACTCGCGCCTTTGCGCTTAGTGTCAAAAGCATTAGTAAAGAGTATGAAATCTAGAGCTCGGGCAGTGCTCCATGCTGCTCAATGTAAGCTTGCATTGCCTCTTCACAGTTCAGGAGGTTCTTTTGTGGCTCCCACGTGTCATGCTCCTCAGAGTATCCAGCCCACCGAACTAGGAACTCCAAGCCTTTCTTCGCCTCTTTGCTCTTGGGCCGGCCCTTGCCCCGGTTGCGGCCTTTGAGCTTCACGACCCTGTGAGCCAGCAGCTTCTCAACCTCATAGACAGGTTCTCCTTCTAGCCACTGCACAGGAGGCGGTGCCGCTAAGTTAGGCGTTTGGTTCCCACAGTAGGGCTTGACTAGGGACACATGGAACACGTTGTGCATGCGGTTCCAGCTAGGAGGCAGATGCAGTTGTACTGCCACCTTGCCAATCATTCGCAGCACTGTGAAGGGCCCCACATAGCGTGGTTTCAGTTTTCGCACTCCTTGCTCATTTTGGTTGTTTCTCATGTTGACAGTACTGAGCAACACCTGTGCACCCGGGTGATACGAGACTTCACGTCGCTTGCCATCGACCAATGCTTTCATCCGCTGCTGAGCCACTCGCCAGCATTGTTTGGCTTTTCGCACAGCCTTTTCGATACCCTCCACAAACTCAGCTGCCTTAGGCACTTTGCGTGGTAGGTCCATCACAGCTGGCGTCAGCGGATGCTGGCCATAATTGAGGAAGAATGGCGAATTGCGCACCGTCTCGTGCCATGAGTTGTTTATGGCGAACTCAACCCAAGGCAAGTGGTCTGCCCAGTCACTGTGGTTCTCGTCGACATAATGTCTTAGCATTTCTTCAATGATTCTGTTAGCTCTTTCGGTCTGGCCGTCAGTCTCAGGATGGTAGGCACTGGACATACACAGCTGGGTGTGGCACAGCTCGCACACATGCCTCCAGTACTGGCTGTTGAAGATAGGACCACGGTCACTCACGACCGAGGCCGGCAGGCCATGTAGCCGCACCACTTCACGATAGAACAGCCGGGCAGCGTCTGCAGCACTGATTGCCTCGTGTGTAGGGACCAGATGCACCATCTTGCTGAGCCTGTCGACATAGACCATGATGCTGTCATAGTTTTGTTTCCCACTCTTGGGCAGTTTTACAATCATGTCCATACTTATGCTTTCCCAGCGACGACCAGGTATAGACAGGGGTTGGAGCTTGCCGGCCTTGAGACGGGTGCTGGGCTTGTTGCGCTGGCAGGCATCACATTGCCGCACATAGTCCTCCACATCCTTGCGCATGCCCGGCCACGTGAAGTAGCGGTTCACACCATGCCATGTCTTGCTGATGCCCATGTGACCAGCATAGTTGGCATCATGGCATGACTCAAGCACCTGCCTCCTGACAAGGGGGCTCTTAGGCACAACCACCTTGCCACCGGACATCCATAGCCCTGCTTCACTCAACTCATAGGCTTGTGTATAGGCACGATCAGCGAACCGCTCGTCGGTGCTGTAGCCTTTGATGATTGCCTCTATGAGTGAGTCACCTGTTGTCGTGCTGTACTCGGTGCTCGCCGCAGGTGTGTGTGTGGCCGAGTCCAGCTGGGTCTCCCCCCCACCAGGCCACTCATCACATGGGGCAACAGGGTTAGGGATGACAGCCCGACCATCAGCGCATGGGCGTCTGTGGCGGCGTGTGTCAGCTGGAGGGCATGGCGCAGCCGGTGGAGGCTGACCAGTGGACTGCTGTTGCAGCAGCCCAGCTTGGCGCCGTGTCAACACCAGGGCATACACGCCGGACACACATAGGGCGGCACCAACGGAGACCATGATAGGCTCTCCGTCATCGTCATCACTGCCAGTGCTGGTCATCTGGTATGTCAGAGCAGGATTGCGACTCAGTGGATCTGCCACATTGCCCTTGCCTGGCTTGTACTCAATGTGATGGTTAAAACGTGCCAGGAACTCCATCCATCGGGCTTGCCGCCTGGAGAGATTTGTCTGTGTCTTGAGATAGATCAATGGGTTGTGGTCAGTCACAATGGTCACATGCACGGCCCCGTCAAGGTAGCAGCGCCATTCTTGCAGTGCTCTGATGATACCCAGAAGTTCTTGCTCTCCTGTGGTGTATTTCATCTGTGCAGGGGAGAATTTGTGGCTGGTGTATGCCACCACTCTACCACCCTGCAAGAGAACACCTCCCGTGCCGACGAGTGAGGCATCAGACCACACTTCAAACGGCTGGTTGGGGTCAGGGAGCGCCAGCACTGGAGTGGAGCATAGAGCTTGCTTGAGAGCGTTGAAAGCTCTTAAAGCAGGCTCTCCCAGTTGTTGCCAGTTGGTACCGGCAGCCACTTTCTCACCGGTCAAGTGTGTGAGTGGGGCAGCGATGGTGCTGTAACCAGCAATGAATCGCCGGAAGAAGTTGGCCAACCCCAGGAAAGCTTGTAGCTCTTTGAGGGATGTAGGGACAGGCCACTCCTTGATGACTTGCACCTTGGCAGGGTCTACTGCAATTCCTTGCCTGCCGACGATATGCCCCAAGAACTTCAGTTCT